>SSNS01000402.1:0-27517 GCA_006937985.1 Aphyosemion australe | reverse complement strand
CCCTCCTTGTGTGGCGTGCTGTTTCATTGGTGGTGGGGTTTTTCGTCTTCACGTGTGTAGTGTTTCACGGGTGTCCTGGTGGCGGTGGATGCCCACTACTTCCCTTTTTAGTTAGCCCCGTCTGGTAAGCTCCAACTGGCTGTTTTTAAGAAAATTGGATCCTTATTCAGAGCTTTTATTTGTTTTTTTTTTATTTTGTGAAATAAACTTGGAGAATGGAACCACCAGTTTTGGTAACTTCTTGAGTGAATGGCCTACTGTACTCAATCCTAGGGTGCAATTCCCTAGGTGGCGTTGTTTTTATTCTTTTTATCACCTTAAGCTTACCCTATAATGCCACAGTTATTCCTGGCGTTGTTGGCAGGATCCATGTAGAACTGTGAAGTTGGTCCATGGATGTGGAATTTGTGGCACCCTGCGTTGGAGCACGGGGACGTGCTTGTGGAAAGAGGGGGGAAGATGTGACAGTGTGAGTGTCCTGTCACTATATCCCAATTGATCATGCGTCCTGGCTGATTGGCCACAGGGATATCCCTTTGGCTGACTGGTTAACGCGTGTGACTCTCACCCGGGGGTCTGAGGTTTGTGTCCCGCCCGGGCCCTCGTTTGTCCACCTTGCCACATTTACAAAACCTCAATGGCATGTTTTCTAAGCAGTGCTTGCCCAGAGGTTTATGGTGAGCATTCTGCTGGGTTCCCACACACTATTCCCACACTAAACGTGCTCAATTTCAGCTGAACACCTTTCACAGGTTGTGTTGGGCTAACTTCGGCTTTAAATGGCATTGTCTGGAGCAGCTACAGCAAGCTAACGGTGAAAAGATCTTCTCCATTTAGCTGCCATGCGTCACTGCGCACGACACCTCTCCTGTGCACACGTTTCACCATTAACGAGGTTTTCCCTTTGCGGTCAACAATGCGAATCTGCACAATGAGACATCTCACATGCACTGTGACTCCGCCATCTTCCGTGTCTCTTAGTTACTCCGCCCCTTCGTGGACTGCCCCATGGGTCGCTCCCACCTTGCAGGCAGAGGTAGTGTCAGCAACAAGGGCTAGACGGTGGCTCGTGAGTGCGCGACAGACCCAGGCACTGTACATGCGCCCTTTTTCCCCAATACGCGCAAGAACGGGCACGCATTTGCCGCATGAGCACATGGATTTGTGGCATCATGCATCATGGTCACATGGTCTCCAGTTTTGGTCACTCCCTTCCCCATTCGGGGATTGTGGGACCAAACTGACATCATCAGATCAGTCTCTTTCCCTCAGGTCAGAGCTGCTGGAACTCCTGAGAAAGGAAGCTTTTTCCAGGGCTCTGAAGGGTGAAGAAAGTTCAGGGTTCTACCCCCGCAACTTCCTGGTTCCGAAGAAGACGGGAGGAGTCAGGCCCATTTTCGGTCTGTCCTTGTTCAACCGCTTTGTAGCGGTAAAACACTTCCGCATGCTGACCATCAAACAGGTTCTGAGTTATGAGCGTCCAGGCGATTAGTTCACCTCCATCGACCTGGGGGACCCATGCTTTCACATTCCAGTGATCCCAAAACACAGTTAGCGACGGGGGCCTGCAGCTAGCTGCGGTTACGCCTGATCAAAGGGTCGTTGTTGGACCGGGTCTCGGACCGAGTGCTACTTTTAACATCCAGCCGCCAGAGCCCTTCAACTTCACAAAACCAGAAGAATGGGAAATATGGATCTGAAGGTTCAAGAGATTCCGCCTAGCAAGCAACCTGAATGTTAGCTCTGACAAGAACCAGCTTAACACGCTAATATATTGCATGGGGATGAAGTGGACGACATTCTACGGGGACTAACGCTGTCTTCAGCCCAAAGAAACGTGTACAAGGAGGTGCGTGATGGCTTCCAAAGCTTCTTTGTAGCTAAGAAGAATGTTACATATGAGAGGGCTAGGTTCAACTTACACAGGCAGAAGGACAGAGAGCCGGTGGATTCATTTGTCACTGCTCTGTATGCACTAGCAGAACACTGTAAGTATGGAGTGCTTTACGACGAGCTGATTAGAGACAGGCTTGTTGTGGGTCTGCTGCATAAGGGCCTGTCCGAGTGCATGTAGCTTGATGCAGAGCTTACCCTGGATAAAGCCATCAGGATGGCGCGTCTAAAGGCTGGTTTATACTCGGCCCGTCTGCGTGAAACGGACGCATGGACTGCCATTTTGCGTCGGCGCAAGGGCTCTCCGACTGGCTCGCGGAGGGTGATGGAGACATGCCCCAAATTTTAAACATCCGTCGAAAGTGACGGAGACCGCAAGCTTGTGATTGGTCAGGATGACGCTTCCTGTAACTTCGTCACCAGCACCGCCGTTGCTCCGTCAATAAGTAAAAAAATATTTAGCGGCAGACCCAGAATAGATTGAAGAACACATCGCGGAAAGGTCCGAAAATATGAACGTTTATTCACCCGTGACTGAAGGAGTACAAAATACGGAGCAAACGTGGATGGAAACGACGGGAAACGTGGGTTTAGAAGTGGCGACTGGATGAAGAGGTGGAAGAGAATGAAGGACAAATTAGTCCGTGTTAAAAAGTCTCTGAAATACATTAAAACAATGTAAAAACATGAGTAAATACACTATTGTGAACCGGATGAGTGTCATGGTGGCAGGATATCACAGAATAGCGCTACGCCCTCTGTTGTCCTGGCGGGGAATTGCTTTGCAGCACTCCGCTGCCTGAATAGAAGTTCGAATGTGAAAACCTTTCAGACGCTCCGTGTGCGTCTCTCCGTTGCGGAGCTCACAGAGAGTATAAACCAGCCTTTAGCGAGGAGGTGAAAAAGCAACAAGTCTCGTTAAGGAGGGATACCTGCCCGCCGGTGGATGACGGAAAGTCTGTGAATGGGTTAAGGGTGCCTAAAACTAGTAAGCCTGCTAAAAATAAACCTCAACATGTCACTAAGCCATATGATAACCGAAGTGCTAAGAGTGCAGCAACTAAGTGTTCCAAATGTGGATGCTCTCCATCACACCCGAAGCCTGATTGCCCTGCAAATGAGGGGAAATGGCCAGTGTTGGGAAAGTTCGTTCTAAAACCAAACTAGTTCAAAATTCAGTTCATACATTTTAAAATGAAGTAGTTGATTATTTAGTTCATAATTTAAAATTTATTGAACTAAGTTCACTGTTCCAAAAACGAACTAGTTTTTAGTTCTTATTTTCATATATATATATATATATATATATATATATATATATATATATATATATATATATATATATATATATATATATATCTATTCTAAATAGCATTAAGAAAAACTGAGTGGCTTTCATTAAAAGATTGATAATTAATCAATCTGAGGGAAGAACCAGGCTGAGGTGGGAAACAAGGATGTACCTCAAAGTGCAAAACATTTAATTATCTTTAAAGTAAGTCACTTCTCAAATTTTGTGAATACATTTTCTGACTTGATTGCCCAAAGATAAAGAAAATGTTATAGAACTTATAAAGTGCAACAATCAGCCCCAAATTAATTAGTTAAAAAAAGCAAATAAATTAATGGTTAAATATTATCGCTGCAAATCTGTGACTAGTGTTTTCAGATTGATGCTTTCCCCAGTTCGTTGCAGTTAATCCCATCCATCCATCCATCCATTTTCTTCCGCTTATCCGGAGTCGGGTCGCGGGGGCAGCAGCCTAAGGAGGGAGGCCCAGACTTCCCTCTCCCCAGCCACTTGGGCCAGCTCCTCCGGGGGAATCCCAAGGCGTTCCCTGGCCAGCCGAGAGACATAGTCCCTCCAGCGTGTCCTGGGTCTTCCTTTGGGTCTCCTCCCGGTTGGACGTGCCCGGAAAACCTCACCAGGGAGGCGTCCAGGAGGCATTCTAACCAGATGCCCGAGCCACCTCAACTGGCTCCTCTGTATGTGGAGGAGCAGCAGGTCTACTCTGAGCCCCTCCCGGATGACCGAGCTTCTCACCCTATCTCTAAGGGAGAGCCCAGACACCCTGTGGAGGAAACTCATTTCGGCCGCTTGTATCCGCGATCTCGTTCTTTCGGTCACTACCCAAAGCTCGTGACCATAGGTGAGGGTAGGAACGTAGATCGACCGGTAAATCGAGAGCTTCGCCTTTCGGCTCAGCTCTCTCTTCACCACGACAGACCGGTACAACGCCCCCATCACTGCAGACGCAGCACCAATCCGCCTATCGATCTCACGCTCCACCCTTCCCTCACTCGTGAACAAGGCCCCGAGATACTTAAACTCCTCCACTTGGGGCAGGACCTTGTCCCTGACCTGGAGAAGGCATTCTACCCATTTCCAACTCAAGACCATGGTCTCGGATTTAGAGGAGCTGATTCTCATCCCAGCTGCTTCACACTCGGCTGCGAACTGCTCCAGTGAAAGCTGAAGATCACTTTCTGACGAAGCCAACAGGACCACATCATCTGCAAAAAGCAGAGCTGTGGAACAATCTCCCTCTAACTGTTAGGATGGCTGCAACCATGGATGATTTTAAGTCTCTTTTAAAGACTCATCTTTTTAGTTTAATACTGAATTGAGCAGAAATCTTCAGGCTGTTTTTATCATTGACATTTGTTTTAATTGAAAATTTTTCTCTTGGCGTTGTGTCCTTTTGTGGTTTTGTTTTACCATGTACAGCACTTTGGTCACTTCGTGTGTGTAAAGTGCTTTATAAATAAAGCTTGATTGATTGATTGGTGACCCAGCTCTATTAACAAATAACAGACCACTATCTAATCTGTGTGTCCCGGCAAAAATTCTAGAGACCCTAGTAAGTGAACAATTGAAAGACTTTTTATATTCAAATGACCTTCTCTCAAGTCTGCAGTCAGGTTTCAGAAAAAAGCACAGCACCATCACTGCAGCCACAAAGGTGATCAATGACATTCTTGTTGCTCTTGATAAAAAGCAGTACTGTGCCTCGCTTTTTATTGATCTGTCAAAAGCCTTTGACACTGTACGGGCTTCGCCTTCGGTGGCAGTTTTTAAGGGTAGGCTAAAGACATTTTTATTTGATCTGGCCATTAACTCTGGCCATTAGTCTGCTTTTAGTGTTCCTTACTGTAATTTTGTATGGTTTTATTTTTATTGTTTTTAATTTTTATCTTGTTTTTATGTACAGCGCTTTGTTGTCACTCCCGTGCATGAAAGGCGCTTTATAAATAAAGTTTGAGTTGAGTTGAGGCCAATAAATGACTAGTTACTGCAACATTTCTGTCTATTCTGGATTATGGAGACGTTTTGTATATGAATGCCTCAGCACAGTGTCTTGGTAAGATTGATGTGGTTTATCATGCCTCGCTGAGGTTTATTACTAACTGTAGACCACTGACCCATCATTGTGAATTGTATTCTTGAGTGGGATGGCCTTCTTTGTCCACCAGGAGGTTGGCACATTGGTACACTTTCATTTACAAGGCCATGCTTGGATTACTACCCAACTATATCTGTAACTTAATCTCACGGAGAAGTGTAACTTCTCACAGTCTGCGTGCAAACGATCAGTTGTTACTCTGTGTTCCGTTTGCTCGCACTGAACTGGGCAAAAGGGCTTTTGTTCACTCTGCTCCTTCTGCATGGAACAGGCTGCAGGAAAACTGGAAACTAACCGAGCTCATCTCCTTGACTACTTTTAAAACCAGACTGAGAGCCCTTGAGACAGATTCCCTGTGTTGTAATTGCCTTCTGTAATTCTGTACATAACATGTCTGTGTAACTGGAAAATATATATATATATGTTGTAACTGTAACTTTTGCTGCCTCTTGGCCAGGACTCCCTTGAAAATGAGGTTTTTAATCTCAATGGGACCTGCCTTGTTAAATAAAGAATAAATAAATAAACATGCGGCATATTCCCGTGTGAGGAGCGTGATTGGCTCTCGCCTTTCCTCTCTCCCACTGAAGTTCTGCCCCAGTGTGTGTGATCCAGCAGCCGATGGTGATTGTAGACATTCAGCCGGGAAGATGTTCCATGGTCATCAGGTCATGAGTCCCCTGCAGCTCCACAGCGAATGAGTGGTCCAATTTTACCGCTAAAGTTGTGTCCGTCTTTGGTGCATGTTTCCAACGTCGCTGAACACAGTCATTGGGAGGGAATTTCCATCCTCGTGTACATTTGCGGAACCGCAGTTGCGTCCGGTTGTTGGTCCTGGGTTGTGATGTACGTCCCCACTCAGTTATAGTGAAATCAGTGAGATCTTCAGCAGGCATCCTATTTTGTTTGCCTTGTGACGGCTGGGCCGTTCTGGTGGAGTGGTTCGGCTGCCTTTTTTCTAGATGTTGGAAAAAATGACTGAGTAACCATCCCCAAAGATGGTTCTGGTCACATGTAGGGACATTTTCTCCAGGAATGTTTGGCCCTCTGTAATAACGAGGAGTTGAATGAGCAAAAGCCCAAAACACAAAAGGTAAACACCCGATCACCTTTTTCGTTGATGGTTGTTGCCTCCGAGACTGCTCCTGGTCCTGCAATCGCCATGGCAGAGAAGTTGCAGCACACAAAAAGCACTGATCACTGCAGAGTTGATTGAGAACAATACAACAAATTGTCAACGATTTTAACAGCAGACTTCAATCTGCTCTTGACAAACTAGCTCCACCTAAATTCAAACACATATACAGTAAAACTTCATCGCCGTGGAGGCATGAAAACATCAGAAGATTAAAGAGGAGTTGCAGGGTGGTGGAGAGAAAATGGAGGAAAAATAAATTAACAATACATCATCAAATATATACAGAACTTCTCAAATCCTACAACACTGCAATAAGGAACTCAAGGAATAGATATTTCTCCAAACTCATCTCAGATCAAAAACATAATCCAAAAATCCTTTTCTCCACCATAGACAATATTTTCAACAGAGTTAACAATACTCTTCAGAAAACCCCCTCAAACATTCTCTGTGAGGAATTTGCAGACCACTTCGGGGGAAAAGTTGACACCATCCGACGTAACATTTCATATTCTAGTAACGTGGTTTTAGATAAATCTGAGAGTGTGTCTTTACCAGAGGAAACGCTGGACAGTTTTGTCCTGGTAGAAGCTGAGAGCCTTGACAAAGTTTTCTTCTCAGTGAGGCCCACCACAAGTTTTCTGGATCCAATTCCTACTCTGTTTTTTAAACAGTTTTATGCTCCATTTAGGGATGAGATTTTAAATGTGATTCAGACGGGGGTCTTTCCTGCTGCCTTTAAAGGGGCGGTGGTGAGGTCCCTGTTGAAAAAGAGCAATTTAGATTTTAATGATTTAAATAATTATCGACCGGTATCTAATTTACCATTTTTAAGCAAACTTTTAGAAAAGCTTGTTTTAATTCAATTAAATGATTTTATTAATGCTCATAACGTCTTAGAGAAATTTCAGTCTGGCTTCAGGGCGAACCACAGCACAGAGACGGCCCTTCTGAAGATTTTAAATGATTTTAGGATAAACTATGACGCACAGAGGTTGACAGTGTTGGTTCTACTGGATCTAAGTGCTGCCTTTGACACAGTAGACCACACTATTCTTTTAACCCGTTTAAAACAGATCGGCCTCTGGTGCTATCCAGATGGTTGACCTCATATCTCACAGACAGGACTTTTATGGTGAGTTTAGATACCTGTTCCTCTAGGGTCCATGGGATCACATGTGGTGTGCCCCAGGGTTCTATTTTAGGCCCAGTGCTTTTTAACCTTTACATTATCCCTCTTGGTGGTGTCATCAGGAGACATGGAGTGAACTTTCACAGTTATGCTGATGATACACAGTTGTACATCTCCGTGTCTCCTGATGACACACAGCCAATGGACGCACTATTTAACTGCATTTTAGACATCAAATCCTGGATTGCAGTAAACTTTCTCCAGCTCAACCAGGACAAAATTGAAGTTTTAGTTATCGGTCCTGAGGCTCAGAGAGAGAAACTTTTACCAAAATTACAATCACTGTCTTTTAATCATACACAAGTGAAGAACCTGGGTGTGATTTTTGATTCGGTTCTGTCTTTTATCCCTCACATTAAGAACATGACAAAAATAGGTTTTTATCATCTAAAGAACATCGCCAGAGTCTGCCCCATTCTCTCTCGGGCCAATACGGAGACGCTGATGCATGCTTTTATCACCAGTAGAATGGATTATTGTAACGCCCTGCTTTCTGGTCTTCCCAAAAAGAGCATCTCAAGTTTACAACTACTACAGAATTCGGCAGCACGTGTCCTGACGAAGACCAGGAGGCGGGAGCACATTACACCAGTCTTACAATCATTGCATTGGCTCCCCGTATGTTTCAGGATTGATTTTAAGATTCTCTTAATGGTTTTTAAGTGTCTCAATGGGTTGGGACCTTCTTATCTTGCAGAACTTCTTTTACCTTATGAAGCCTCGCGACCTCGGCGCTCCTCCGGCAGTTACCTCCTCGTTATTCCTAAGGTCAAGACACGTACCCATGGCGAGGCGTCTTTCAAGTATTATGGCCCTCGTCTCTGGAACGCGCTGCCGGAGGACCTCAGGGCCACAGGGGACATTCAGTATTTTAAGAGCAGGCTTAAGGCTCACCTTTTTAGCTTAGCTTTTAATTGATTACTATTATTATTGTTTGTTAGCATGTTTTAGTTTGACTACCGTACATCTTTTTAGTTTTACAACATATTTTACATTACAGTTGTTTTACTATTTATTTAATATTATTCATTAACTTTTTATCTTTCTTAATTATTTCTATTAGAATTCCATTATTAATTGTATTTTATTTATTTATTTTTATTACTTTCATCCAGTGTTTCCTCTAGGGGGCCCCTCTGCCACGTGAGCGTCATCTGACTACGACGCCCTTATCCAGACCAGTTGACCTGATGCTCCCGGGTCAGATCGCCCCACCAATGACGTTTCCCAGACTTATGGTTTTTCTGAACTCAGCCAGACACCAATGTCTTGTATTCTTGACGTATGTGTGTGTGTGTCTGTGTGTGTGAAGGGGGGGATGGGGTTGGCTGGGAGGGGTGGGTACTGAGGGTTATGTGGGGTTATTTTAATCTGTACTGCACTTTGAGCTGCTTTCAAAGTATGAAAAGTGCATTATAAATAAAATTTGATTGATTGATTGATTGAACACGGAGTGAAAATGAAAAATCCAGTACGAAGCCAAGGCATAAGTAGAAAACAGCACTAGCATTAGCTGCAATGCTGACTGGAGTGTGGAGCCCAACAAAACCACGTCTGCTGACCTCTCCAAGCTCACCCCCAGTCCTGCAGTTGTGGTGGGGTAGGGTGAATTAGGCTGTGTGTGTGGGGTGGGGGTGGGGACGTTCGCCCAGGGCACCAAACAGCCTAGGTCTGCCCCTGATAACCCCAGACCCAGAAGGCATGTAGTTGTGAAAATGTTAAACGTCCAGATATGGTCTGATCACTTCTCTCTGGGCTCACAAACTTAGATTTTCTCACATTGACTTCACAAAGTTTTATTCACAAACTTTAGAAACATTTTCATACAAATTCAATCAAGCAAACAACCAGACTAAATGATTAGAAGAGAGACAATCACAGCCAGTAAAAGAATGATTTATAAAATAAGAACATGCTCATCTCCCTGAACAATCACACACAGCCCTGTTATTAATTGTTGTTGGTGGCGGGGGGGTGGGGTTGGGCTTTTACCAGATTTCTATTCAAACAGAAAATAACTCCAGGAAGCTAAAACATCAGTCTGAAATGAAAGCCCCTGACCACTTCCATTTATTTCTCCTCCTCTTTGTGAAAAGGAAACATGCAGCTTCCTCCCTGGTTGACTTCATTAGGAATATGAGCTTTGGACCCATGCTAGCTATTACATGTGAACCTGCTAGGTTGCTGCTACCATAGATATCATATATATCACTAGATGCCTTACCCACACTCTTCGTCAATTGGACGAACGTCCCTACACTGCGGCCATCTTACCTCGGACAGCTGCCCCCTTTCATAACATTGGTGTCAATGGTGCATGTACTATTTAAATAACTCTAACTTGCTCAATTTTCAACCGAACTTCAAACGGTTTGGTTTGTTATAAACGCCAGAGTTGTGGCTGTAAAATATGACGGATTTGGCCCGTTAATTTAAAAATGTTAAAGGAACTAGAGGCAGGATCTTTAAAAAATCTGTAAAAAATTAAACATGTATGTTCATTTTTTCAAAGCTAATGGGTGATGAAGCGTTATAAACCAAAAAGAATGAGGCTACCCATTTATCGTTCCATTTTCTTGAACAGGCTGTTTGCTGCAAAATGCGCTGCAGTTCGGTCACGAATTTCCCGCGCTGCCCTACGGATATGGCGTCAATTGACACTGCTTGCGCGTTCACGACAGCTTCAAAACAGAAAGAAAATGTGTTCGACACTGCAGATCGGTAGGTGGCGCTATTGCACCGTAAGTTGCTTGCCAACCGCCAAACTCCAAAAGAAGAACTGTGGGAATGGATTCTACTGCAACCAGCAAACGACCAAGCGTGGCACAAAGGAAGTTTATTCAGCGGCATCTCGTGAGTCAAAAACCAAATATGGTAAAAGACAGACAGGGACCCGAATCTATATCGGATACGTGATTGACGAATGGAGGCTGCTTCAACTATATCTGGGACTCAAAAAGGATGCTGCCATGGCTCATTTCCTAGTGAGCAGGTAAGAAACATTATAGGTTGTGTTTAGAGATGATGACAATGATCTGACCTCACCGATGACTCAGAGAGAGCTAGCGTGCAGTAGCATTAGCTGTGATCAGGGCTGCAGCGTGGATTGCTTCGCCGCAATATTGTCCGTGAGAGCGGCGGGGAGTTGCCTTTTCAGCGTGAGATATTGGAGGTGTGGCGTGAGAGCGTGTGAAGAGGGTCAGGTAATGGTATTTTTGTGTTTGTGTAACATAGCCGTCTGTGCACGCTCCCGTGCTGGGCTGCAGTTACTCGCAGAGCCGGGCGCGTCGCTCGTGAGCATCGTTTTTTTTTCCTGCCTCTAGTTCCTTTAAAGTATGTCCTATCAAGCCTATGTGCTATAAGGTTTGTAATAATGCAACCCGCTTGTAAATCCATTAATATTTAATCGAGTTAAGAGTGTTTTTGTTTAATTTGTTCACTCACCTTCCATCTGCTACCATTGAGAACAGAACGTAAACTGTCCGAGGTAAGATGGCCACCGTGTAGGGACGCTGTCGACTCCCAGTTAAGGCATCTAGTGATATATATGATATCTATGGCTGCTACCACCAACTCTGCTTGGAGTTCTGACATTCTCACACTTTTAGAATTATTAGTTTCTGTTGTTTCCTCCTCACTCCTGACATGAGTGCAGTCAGAGCAGACGCGGTACCAGGAACACTAAAACAACACACAAATACTCTGAGTGGGAATTCTGGAGAAGAGATGATTATTGTTTCAGCTCTAAACCAGGAGAAGTTCCCACACAGGGATGGACTGTACGTAAAACTGGGATGCATTTCCAGAGCTCCAACTGAGGTAGGAGCCGAAAACAGAGAAGTCACGTGATGAACACAGATAATGAACTGCAGACATGAAGTCAGAAACATTCGAGATGTACAACAATGACGTTTCAAAAGATCTCAGTAAATGCAGGTCCAAACATATCTGACAGTCAGACTTCCCTGAATGCCTCCACCTGGAGGGTGCTGCTGTGTGTGGGGCAATAACTCAGATTCAGTATGATCACAACAGTATGCGCGTCTACAATCCTGTCACCAGGGGCAGAAATCCCATTTCTTTTTTTTTTTTTTGGGGGGGGGGGGGAATACACAGTAAAATGTCAGAGAGTATTTTTGGGGGGGGGGGGATGAAAAAGATGTCTGTCTCCTGCTGTTTTGCAACTAATAGGGTAGGCCTCAAACATGAGCAAGTTCACTGAGAAACCAGCCAATCAGAGGCGAGATGTCTGAATATCAGGAAATAATCCAGAGTCAGACTCCAAATCCTGCCCTTTTCTGCTCCCCTCTCCTCCAACTTAATTCTGGTTCCTGAAACAGGAGCACCAGAGCTTTCTACTCCTCAGAGATCCACTCACAAGGTGTTCTATATAGATAAGGCATACTAGAGACCACTGCAGATGTGTTGAAAAAACCTTTAGATTTATTTCATGTAGTCTGTCACTAAGGGACCAGTTGTAATCAGCAGCAACACAAACTAACTTCAGTGTGGTTTAATTTTGTTTTTCATGGTGCTGATGTAAATTTTTCAAAAAACACAACTTTTGGAACACTTGTTCTTTTGTTATTCTAAGAAGTTAACTTTAATCTGCTGCTCATCTGAAATGTTGAATAGATCTATATTAAATATCTGTAGAAAATATCCGGTCTGCCTGATAAATGTTACAACTTATGTTTTTAAGGATTTGAGATTTAAACCTAATTACTTCTGCATGTGTTAATATATAAAAAAAATTGATATTAGTAACAAAATAGCTGTTGATAACCTTAAGTTCAATCATGACTGTTACAAATAATATTTGGTTTAGTATTAATTATATATTTGCCCTAAAATAGGAATTAGGCTACAGGTGTGATTGTTGATTAAATGTTAAAAGGGCCTGCCACAGAGGCAAACACCCGGCTCATGCTTCTGCTGCAGACAGATGCCACGAACAATGAGGTGCTTTATTAAATTACTAGTAATTCAATATTTATTCACACAATTTAGACGTTTCTTTAGCAAAAAGCAGCAAAAGCTGTGATTTTTTCAGCACCATCAACTCTTAGGAGTTTAGTGAAACTCTGGTCAGGTGACTACAGCAGCGGGAGGAACGGAGCTGCAGCTCCTTAACAGGGACATTTTACAGGGAAAGTACCGACATTTAGCACAGAAACAGATATTTATTCAGTACAAGTGATGGTGTGGTGATTAACTTACTGACTTCAGCAGCACACAGCTGTGTCATTCTCTCCTCCTGCCGCTTTCACCAGGAGCAGCGCATGGGCGCAGCAGGAGCCCCGCCCATAGGAAAACAGCTTGTGTGGACCATACCAATATGAGGAATAGGGAGGGGTGTCATAATCTTTGAATTTTTGAAAACACATTGTTTAGAGGTTTTAAATGTTATCGTTTGTGCTCTGGATTCATTGGACAATACTATATCACTATTAAATATGCTTATATGCTCAAATTGTTGGGGGGGACAACTTTATGTAAGGGGGGCACGTGTCCCCCTGCCCCCCCTCGGATTTCCGCCCCTGCCTGTCACCCTGATTCAGAATATTCCACCAGTAACCTGCTGATCTAGGTTCGGGTAGTCTACACTTTCACAGCAGCTGAATCTGGGTTAGACAGGAGTGTCCCTTAGATCTAAAACAAGTGGGACATCAACAGATTCAAAGAACAAACATCAGTACAGAGCTTTTACCCTCGGATTGAGAGTTAAAGCTCAGCAGTCTGGTGGTTTTTCCGATTGTTCCTGCTGACATGAGTCAGGATTTTCTCTGCATCTGAACATGGAGGGCCTCTGCCTGCGCTTTCAGCTTCTGGAACTCCACCTGGATGAAATCAGTCAAGGTCTTCCTCATCTCCATCTAAGGGAAGATTTTAGAGAAATGTATAAAAACTAGTTTTGATTTACACCCAGCCAACAAAACAGCATGCAGCTGTGTGCTTTCTGTGTACAAAAGATAATTACTATTTTACCCTCTGCAGAGGAGAACACTGCCACCCTCGTCCCCAACAACAAACCCCGGCTCACCAACTGAAGGCCAGTTTTGAGTTTTTTATTAAATTATTTCTTATATTTAAAACTTATAATCAACAGAAGCGGTTAAGTTCAAACGTTTGATCCACTGATGTGTTTTCTCAACAAAAAACACAACAAGGTTTAAAAGTTTTGTTTTTATCAAACTGGAGACACACAGGAAGTGCTGCTCAGCTTTAGTTGGTGTTCACCGTAGTGTCCTAATATCATCATACCACTGCCTGTCCCAAAAAAAGTCTCCACCTGGATTTAACTAAGCCAACAGGTAGGAGCCTCCTATTGGATAATTACTGCATGGGTGATTATCTTTCAGCTGCAACAAGTTATTTAACCCGAACTAACAGATCATTTGCTGCTGTGGCCCCCAGACTCTGGAACTCTCTCCCCCTGAGCCTGAGATCAGTGGACTCAGTGGTTTCCTTTAAAAACTCACCTGTTCAGGTGGCTTTGGTGTGACCTGCTGTTGATTCTTCATCACTACCTTCTCTTCATTCTGCTTTTTCTACCATTTCTGCCTTTCCTGGGATCCACTGACTACCCTTTTTCTTATTCATTTTCTTTTCCCCTTTCCTCACATTTTTTATATCACAATTTTTACTTTTCCCATTTTTTATTATTTTTTTCAATAATTTTTTAATTTCTTTACTTTTTACTTTTTTGTTCTTGTGAAGCGTCTCATGATTTTTATCTTGAGTGGCGCTATATAAAACATTGTTTCTTCTTCAACTGGTGCAATGAGTTGCTTCTCATTTCTTCAACAACCATGTGGAAAGACACATCTGGTGGTGGTGGAACAGATGTTAGTCTGTGTGAGAAGGGTCACATCATTGGCATGCATCAAGCAGAGAAAACATCTAAGGAGATTGCAGAAACGACTAAAACTGGGTTCAGAACTGTCCAACGCATTATTAAAAACTGGTGTGATGAGTCCAGATGGACCCTGTTCCAGAGTGATGGGTGCATCAGGGTAAGAAGAGAGGCAGATGAAGTGATGCACCCATCATGCCTAGTGCCTACTGTACAAGCCTGTGGGGGCGGGGCTATGATCTGGGGTTGCTGCAGTTGGTCAGGTCTAGGTTCAGCAACAGGATGTGCTCCAAGAATGAGGTCAGCTGACTACCTGAACATACTGAATGACCAGGTTATTCCATCTTCCCTGATGGCACGGCCATATTCCAAGATGACAATGCCAGGATTCATGGGGCTCAAATAGTGAAAGAGTGGTTCAGGGAGCATGAGACATCATTTCCACACATGGACTGGCCACCACAGAGTCCAGACCTGAACCCCATTGAGAATCTTTGGGATGTGCTGGAGAAGGCTTTGTGCAGCGGTCAGACTCTACCATCATCAATGCAAGATCTTGGTGAAACATTAATGCAACACTGGATGGAAATAAATCTGGTGACATTGCAGAAGCTTATCAAAACAACGCTACAGTGAATGTGTGCTGTAATCAAAGCTAAAGGCGGTCCAATGAAATATCAGTGTGTGTGGGGTGGGTGGTGTAAGACGGTCCTTTTGTTCTCACCTGGTTCCTGTCCTCAGCTCGGAGAGATTCAACAAGTTCTTTAAGGCTGAACGGTTTCCCCACCAGGACTGTGATTCTCTGGAACAAGACTGCTGGTTAACGCTGCTGTGAGACACACACACACGCACACACACGCGGACACACACACACACGCGCGCGCGCGCACACACACACACACACACACACGCAGTGTAATAGAATGGTCTCACCTTGCCTGTGCAGGGAATGTAGGGCTCCACATTGGGTAGAACATCACTCAAACCTGAGGTAAAGGCAGAAAGAGAAGCATGACTGTGCTCCACATTCAGCAGATTAGAATAATCTGGTAAATTAGCAGAAGTGACTCAAAGGGAACTGGAACTCTACCACATGTGGGTGTTGAAGTACTCACCCACATGCCAGAGCGGTAAGATAACAGGATTCAGAGAGCACTCTGCTATCAACCGACCCACACCTGAAACACACCAACCACAATTAACCAGTACCAAGGACCTGGAACCACCATAAACATCTGAGAAGACAGTCCAGATCATGGAGGCTTGGTCTCCACTGGACCTCTGAAGCTCTGCTGTGTTGGATAAGATGAGGAACATCTGGAGTGGAGACCACATGTTCCTTCAACTGTTCTTGAAGTGTTTTTGCAGTAGAGGAAGGAGTATCATCCTGCTGACAGAGGTCAAGTCCATGAAAGACAGGTTTAGGAGAGTGATCCAACTAAAAATAACATGTAGGTGAAAAGCTCAATCCTGCAGAGTCTCATCTTCTCCTTCTCATGGTGCTCCTGGTCTTCCTCGGCTAAAGCCCGTGTTGATAGATAAAATACGAGTTTAAATCAAGCTATTGATGAAGTAGTGGATCAGGCTCCTGCTGCTGAGACCTTCAGCTTGATAAGAAACCAAGAGCCTTTCCACCCACAGAGCCTTATGGATGGATTATTAATGAGTTCATCAGACAGAGCACTTAGCGCAGAGAAGGTACAACATGGACGTCAGCTAGCGTCCACACAAGTGTGTGGAGCTAGCTAGCCTCCAAGAATATCTGAGTTTATCCAGGCCGTTCCATTGGACGGCATTATGGTATCACAACAGAGGCTAACATGTGACGTTGTGACTGTGTGTACACACACACACACACACACACACACACACACACACGAATAGGAAGTTGTGTAGCAGAGGAATGAAGTTGTTTACAGGTAAAAACTCTCTTTAGTCTGACAGAAGCAGCTTTAATGTTTTACATCCATTCTGGTCCAGTTAAATTCCAAATCTAGTCAGAGCTAATCCCAATCCTAATCCCATACAGGATCATCATAAAATAAAAGACATCTCCATGGTCCTAAGAAACCACTCAGACACACTTCAAGTGATTCTAGCTGTTCACAGAACTGTAACAGATTGTGGTGCTCTAGAATGAGCTCATTAATCAACTTTACACTAAAACCAACTCCGGTTCACGGAGCCCCAGCCGAGCCAACTGTGGAAGAGAGCGGTCATAATGTTCTGGCTTTTCCCTAAACCACCTATAAGCAGTTATCTTGGTGTTTTACACATTTTGAATTGTGATTGAAAACATTCTTTTTCATAACATTCAGACATAATCATTCATTCTCCTTTTTTCCACACCAGCCTGGTCTCCATTATGGGTTTCCATGGTAACTGGTGCTGCAGACACTAAAAACAGTAACTGTTCACCTGGCTGTAGAATAAATTTTCATTCAAAAACATGTGTTGTACCCACCCCACTTTAAACGGATGAATTCCTCAGACATGTTGATTTTTCCTGGTAAATAGAAAATCAGTAAAATGTTATTTTACTTTAAATCACACGGGGAGGGGGGAGGGGTTAACAGTTGCTAACCTTCTGGGAAAATGTGCACCCATTCTCCTCTGTTGAGCTTCTCTAAAACAAAGTCCATCCCTCTCTGATAGACACCATCACCTGAGGAAAAGGCACAGCATGAGTCCATCGCTTGGCACAGAGGAACTCGGGATAGCAGACGCTCACCTCTACAAACGGGCACACACTTCCCACGGCTGAAGAACATGGAGTGGAGCTCTTTGGTGAAGCAGATGTCCGACGCTGTTGGTGTCCTGTTCAGGTGCAGGTAAACAAGCTAAGTGATCCCAGCTGACTGCTACAGGTGCTACAGTTGACTGAATGAAACTCACCACCTCATCTTGTTGAAGTTCCACAGCTGTCTGAGCTTCAGAACACCTGTGGCTCAGAACAAAAGGTTTTCCATTAGAACCGTCAGCTGGAACACCAAAGGGGGGTTATCAACTCTTACCCCAGAGATGTGGGTCGTCCATGCAGGACTGGTGATTGGCCAGAGTGATGAGGGGTGTGTCTGCGGGCCGGTGGTCGATCAGATTCAACAAGACTTCATGGTTGTGGACGGTTAGATAATTCATGTACTCTTGAAGGAGAACGATGCATCAGCAGACACAACAAAGACATCTGAGAGGTTAGTTCTGTTTACTGATGTTATCTTCTACTACAGGTGCCAACTTACTGGTCCAGAAATAGGAGTAGGAGCCCACCATGCCCATGACCAAGGAGCTGGAGATCCTCCATGCCAGAGCAGGGCATTGTGGGAATGGCCATCGGACCTCCAGGGGCATCATAGCTCACTGAGAAAACTACATCCACACTGGGTGACCTGAAACGCTACAGAGAACAGCTGATCACATCTGGACTGAGGGTGCCCAGCATGAATAAGTACCCCTTTTAGTAAGTAAGTAAGTAAAGTTTATTTATATGGTAATTACCACAGAAAGAAAAATCACAAAAAGCAACAAAACAAATCAAAAATTCGTAAAATCATCCTAAGAACAAAACATCATAAAACAAATAAAAGATCATTAAAATCACAAAATGTCATTATACATACGAACATAAAAATATTTCCATAAAAGCTGATTTAAACAAAAAGGCAAAGCCATAAAAACCACAAAAAAAATCATAAAACAAATGAAAAATAGAAACGGGCATAATATAAATGAAGAAAACACAAAAGATTTAAATAAAAAAGTCGTCTGTTGCTTTTTGAAGATATTGGCCAGGGTCAAACTTCCTTTGAATCACATGTGTAAAAATGTATTAAAACCTCAAGTTAATTTCTTTTTGGGATTTCCACAGCTGGATTTTTAAGAAAATCCGGTGTTTTTAAATGGTGCGGGAAAAAACAGAGGAAGGCTTCCAGTCTGAGCGTTAAAGTAGCTCTCCGGAGTATTTCTTTTATCTGATGGCACCATCTAGTGGCTGACAAGCGTATCACACCAATAGTCGGGTCGACTCAATAATTTAAGATGGGAACTGCACGTTTCTTGTTTATGAATGTGCTTCTGTAGCCGACAAACAGCTAAAACACGTTGTTTTACAAGTATTATTCTCATGTCATGTTGTGTTTTCATATATTTATATTTTAAAGACTTACTTGTCCGTGAAAAGTTCATCAACGCTGCATCAGCCGAGGTACTTTCTTAAATTTGAAGCACGTAAGCGGTAGTCTAACGCTATTGGTTAGTTTTACTCGGCGCTCAGTTTCCTATTGCACGGATTTTACGGGCAGGGGGCAGGCTTAGCAAAAAACAAACAAAAAGAACTTATTGCTTACATTATATCACACTACATGATAAGACAATTACTTTTATGGATTTCTAAAAAAATCATACATAATTCCTGAAAAGGGAAAACTCCGGATTGCTGCTTTAAGCCGGCAATGACGTTTCACCAGGAATCGCTGAGACAGCTAGAATGTAAACAGTCATGAAGCTACTGTAAGACTAGGAGAAGGCCTTTTTAAAGGCTAAAAGGTCAAAGACAAATTAATGTCCAGCAAAGGTCGTCTCGCTGGAATACCAGTCTGCAGCTACATCAAAACAAGGCCCGGCTAAGCCAAAACAAGGTGGCGCCACCAGCTTGTTTATCAGAATCTGCAGAAGATCGGTCTTCAGTCCACAGAAGAGACAGAACTTTCACCTCCTAGCTTTAATAAATAATCTTCTGTCGCCTCATAAAATGATTCCTTTCACTTACAGGTTGAAAAAGAACTGTTTTGTGATTTAATGCCTTAACTGCTTTACAGTGATCGTTACATCAAGGAATCAACATTGTTGTTTATGCTGATAGACCTGAAACACCACTAGTGATTCTATCTACTTGATGAATAATAATGGTTTATTATTAGTATATTCACATATTAATATTACTATATTAATAAATGAATGTTTAATCTATTTTCTTAACGGATCAAAAAAAATAATTCTTTCTTAAAGAACGAGTAACACCTAAATCAACTTTTTTGTGCTGATAACCTGTATAGATGAGTGTCTAATAGTGCTGTAGACATGTGTAATCATTATTTTGGCAGTTTAGTGCAACTTACTTAAAATGTAATATTACAGGCAAAAACCATAATTATATCTCCACCTTCAGGTTAAAACTCTGCTCCACACTGATTTAGAATCAGCCCCAGCTGATTGCTGTAGAGATGCGCACGGTGACGTTGTCTACCTTACTACGTGGCTGAGCTGCACTGGACTCCAGCTGAGTCGGCCGCACCTCCACCTGGCGCAACCACTCACCTGCCGATATGACACGTTAGAGCTCGGAGCCGCTCGCCTCCTTAAAAAAAAACCTCCTCCTCCCCTTTTTTTCTGGTGATCGCGGTGGACAGTAAATCCTCCAACCTGCTGGTGCTTCTGAGTCTGCTTGTTCTCCTGAGCGCTAGGTTTGCTTGTTTGTGCGCTCCTGTACACGCGCGAGTGCGCACGCGCTTGTAAATGACTAGTTTTTCCGACTGGGAAACTCCGAGAGCCCACGTGGGGTGGTTGATGGTGGTGCTGTCAATCACTGCCTCAGTGCCGCTCCCTCGGTCCTCCAGGTGACGCCTATTTTGCAGGTATTTTTCTAACAGGAAGTCTGCTTGGAATAAGTCTCCGCCCATGGTGTTACTCACCCTTTAAGTGTCTGAGGAATGTGAAGTCTGAGGGAGTTTGGTAAACGCCCAGTGGCACTTGTCCAATTCTGATTTGCCAAAAGTTATAAACAATTAACATTAGAAAGAGCTGATACTTCCTGTTTCTGCAGAACCAAAGACTTAAGCTAAAATTCATCCTACTGGAAGTCAAACCAGACTTTTGGTGGAATATTTTTAGTGAAATAAGAGCCATCCTTTTGAACAAACAATTCAGCCGGCAACCTCATCAGCCGGGAAACCGAACAGCCGGCAAGCCCCTATGTAATATAGCAGGTGTGGCCAACCCGCGGCTCTCGAGCCTCATGCGGCTCTTTGCCTGGTTTCATGCGGCTCTTAGGGCGCACTCACATTAGGGCCATTCGAACCATGCTGTGCCCAGGTATGATTGGGGAGAGTGTGGCAGTTTGCCAGTCCTGGTTGTTTTTTTCTTCTCGTCTTTTACATGCTTCCATATGTCTCTAAGCCTCTTTTATAAAACAATGCCGCCAATTTGCCGCAACGCCGATGCGGCATCAGGGAGCGTGAGGTCGTTTATAAGAGCTCAGACCGTAGCGGTAATGTTGCGCAATCATGTCCGTTTTATATAAGATTACGCGATGGCGGCAAAAAGGAGGTATGGGGGCGGTCTCTGCACTGTCGCGGACTTCCGTGTATTTTGGACATAACTTGCTTTTTATTGCGATCGAAGCAGCGCTCCTTAAGTTTTTATTTTATCAACCAGCTACAGGTGTGTGTGCTCCACCATCCCTGTGAGCTGTCAGATGATCTGAGCTGCAGATCTAACGGAGAGACGCTCCCTGAGCACCGCATCGGTCCAGTTTATCATCTCAGCTGGTTCTGTTTACAAAAGTGAAACTTAAGCGTGTTTACTTTCATTTTTAACATAGTTCCCAGCCGGAGCGCAGCATTAATTCATCACATGGTCATGACACCTCCCTCTGTTGCGCCAACGCTTAATGTGCGTTTATAAGACCGGCGAAGCCGCAATATTACCGCAATATTACTACCAAGCGTGGCGGCACAAATGCCGCAAAATTCCCAGAACGTGATACCGCCATGGCGCGTTCATAAGAAACACGTTGCGGTAATATTACGCTGATTTGCCGGCACGGTGTGTCTTATAAAAAAGCGCGTCTTTAAAAAGGGGGGCGTGACTCGCTCAGGTGTGTCTGATTGCCCCGCTGACAGTGAGAGGGAGAGACTGACAAAAGGCAGGATGAAAAAACTAAGGAGTTTTGGGGGAAAAAAAGGAGAACAGCTGTGAAAGTGACAAAACGGAGGACCCCCTTGAAAACGAGATGTATCATCTCAAGGGGTTAATCCTCTTTATATATGTTAAATAAATAAATAAATAAATAAATAAACTACATCCGCACACATGCGCTTAACCACAGGCAATTCAAGAATCTCATCGCTGAGCTGGACCAAGGGCTTCCAGGTGACCTGCCGCTACACTCCGCTGTGAGGTGGTTGTCAAAAGGCAAGGTACTTTCTCGCTTCTTTGAGCTTTTGGATGCCGTGAAACTGTTCATGGAAGAGAAGGACAAGGACTATCCAGAGCTCTCGGACCCCAAGTGGATTATGGATCTGGCCTTTTTGGTTGACATGCTGTGTCACTTGGACAGACTGAACCTGACCCTGCAGGGTACGTTAAAAATCCTGCCTGACCTGGTGCAAAGTGTGTTTGCATTTGTCAATAAACTGAAGCTGTTCAAGGCGCATACTCAAAAAGGAGATTTAACGCATTTTCCCACTCTGCTAAAAGCCAGCGGGCAAGTCACCAGCGCTGCCCTGAATAAGCAAAGAGCCAGATATGCATCACTGATTGAAAACCTGCACGACAGCTTTGTGACCCGGTTCCGTGATCTACAACTGAAAAGACCACAGATTACGTTCCTCGTCGACCCATTTAATGCGGAGACGGACTGTTTGAAAGCCCCACTAGTCACAGATGAGGCTGCGGCTGAGTTGGAGATGATCGATCTTTGTGAGGAAGACCAACTGAAACCTGCTTTGAGGGAAGGGACCATAGAGTTCTGGAAAAGTGTGCCAGTGGAAAAATACCCCAATGTCAAACGGGCTGCGCTTAAGATACTGTCAATGTTTGGGTCAACATACGTCTGCGAGTCTGTATTTTCTACCCTGAAACACGTGAAATCAAAGCATCGATCTGTTCTGACTGACACCCATGTGAGAGAATTGCTTCGAGTTGCAACAACGGAATACCAACCAGATTTGAAGTTGATTGTTCAAGGCAAGGAATGCCAGAAGTCCCACTGAGCAACATGCACAGTAAAAGGAAAACTATTGTGGACTAATGTGGACTTAGTTGAACTGAGAGTTTGTGAATGTGTGCGACAGTGCACACTGTACACAATGTTCATTGTTGAAAATTACTTTATTATGTTTGTGTGTGACATTTACAATAAATCTGGCTGAGCAGAGGTCTCTCTCTCTCTGTGTGTCTGTGAGAGAGGAAGGGATGGGTCATGTTCAAGTGTGCCCATGTTAATGATGTGGCTCTTTGCTGCAACGCAGTAAAAAAAAGTGGCTCTTGGTCTCTGACGGGTTGGCCACCCCTGTAATATAGCATCATTTAAATTCCATCTAGAGGTGGCTCATATATCCTATCATTCACAATATTACCAGTAACTATTTCTTATCCAGAGAACAAAATCTATCATGTTAATCTAAATTCATGATGTAATTGCATCAACTACTCAGAGGATTACAGTCACGTGGCTCATGCAACACGGAGTTATTAAAGTTATTAAGGCAAACATGGCAGCATTATCACATTATTGACTCATATCAGCGATCATATTGTAATGACTCGGACTCTGGTTGCTCTTTTATGGGTATTTATTTAGGGCTACTGTCACCGTAACCCATGCCTTACAAACTCGTAACTTCTTTTGTGCGTTCATTTTGTGTTTCTTCATATATCACTTGGTTCTTTTTTTAACAGAGATAAGATAGTTTTACCTTT
Organism: Aphyosemion australe; assembly: GCA_006937985.1. Taxonomy (NCBI): domain Eukaryota; kingdom Metazoa; phylum Chordata; class Actinopteri; order Cyprinodontiformes; family Nothobranchiidae; genus Aphyosemion; species Aphyosemion australe. The sequence goes on along the minus strand of SSNS01000402.1, from coordinate 4,337 downwards.
CTTGCTGACGTTTCGACCACCAGCTGTGGTCATCCTCAGAGTCACTGTCGGTGGCTTCACTTTGGATAAACGGAGAAGGAAGTGAAGCCGCCGACAGCGACTTAGCTCTGAGGATGACCACAGCTGGTGGTATTAACAGAATCATTTGTAACGAAGCAGCTTCCTAGCATAACAAAACGGCGAAAACCAGAACAACTTCTCCCACCCACTGAATTCCCTTTCAAATTAAAATGTTAACCCGCAACATGACTGTTCAAACCGTTACAAATGCCTGAGGTAATTTGGCCACTGCGACACTCCGTACCTGTTTGCTGATTACACGAGGGACAAAATTTCATATCTCGATATTCATGCCAGATATCTCGATATCGATACGATACGATATGACTATGGGTGCATTGAAAACCAAGCATTTCTCAAAAAAAAAAAAAATACAAAACAGTTTGGAAAGTGTAGTTTTATTTTTAAGAACTCACTGCCATTATTTCAACATTAAAAAAAAAAAAAACAAAAAAATAAATGACAAATCAAACATTTTAGTGCAGCTCTGCTTTAACAATAAAAAAAAAAACAAATGCAGCAGCTGGTGGAACATTGAAAGTGCATTGAAGTGTGTTATAGACTTTCTAAGTCCTGTACTGCTTCTCTCATTCTGTAACACACACACACACACACACATCATATAAACGCACCCACTGCCTTATCTCACACTTTAAATAAACTGTGTTGGCAGCTGCTCAGGGCAGACTGTTCTCTGTCCTGAGTCGGTCTGTCACCCTTTGCAAACGGTTCTATGTGTCTCATCTTGTCTTTCTCCCTTATCTCCTCAGCGTCAGGTAATTAGGTTGATTGAGAAAATCCCTAACATAAATTGGTCCTTCGAGCGGTGCCTGGGGGTCTTTGCTGTCGATGTCAGATGCCATCCGCCGGACAGTGCAGTGCCCTGCTTTCGCTGGAGGTCGGCGCCTGGGGTCTGACGTCGCCAGGGGGCCACCGGGTCTGCGAACTCAAACTTCTGAGCTGGGAAGATTTGGTGAGACATTCTTGTCTGTATCTAGATTAAAAATTGCCGGTGGGGTGATTGTGAGTTTACTAAATTGGGTTCAGTCCGCCGCAAGGGGCTGTTGGTCGGGTCCGCCGTAAGGGGCTCCAGGTTCAGTCCGTCACAAAGGGCTGTTGGTCGAGTCCGCCGTAAGGGGCTCCAGGTTAAGTCCGCCGCAAGGGGCTGTGGGTTAGTCCGCCGCAAGGGACTCTTGGTTGTTTGGCTTGGTTTTTGCACGTTTTACCGTGATAAAACGTTAGCTCCAGTCACCCATTTGTTAGTCTGTCTGTCTGTCTATTTGTTTGTTTATTGTTTGGTTGCTGTTGGATGTGTGTGAGAGTAAAAGAGAGTAAAGACGGTGCTTTATGGAGGCAAAAACGCCTCAATGTGGTGAAATTTCTAGGACATGGATTAAATGCCATGGTTTGTTTTTTTGGTAATCTGAAGGTCGCTGAAATATTACAGCTGCAGGGTGATCTTAAAATTGAGCTTATAAGGGACACAGCCAAAGGCTGATAGAACAAACTGAACCTAGAATATGAATTATCAGAGTTATGGCTACAACAAGCTTCCCGTGGGGCAGATGAGAGAGAAAGAAAGCTGTTCTTTACATGAGGTTGTGTCAGCCTTGAATTACAGCTGATATAATGTCCCTATATAGGAAAAGCTTAATTTGGCCCCAAATTGACGTTTTGTGCTATGTAAATTGAAATATAAAGGACCACGTGAAGATTGATAAGCTAAGTGGCAAAATTATCCACGGAAAATTAACAAAAAACCCTTATTTCGGCATAGTGAACAGCACAAATGCGTGAGGATAATTACTTAGTTCCACAAATAGCTCCTAACTTGAAGAATAAATGAATGTATAGCTGAAGGAGAGTGGAAAATAAATAATTACAAGAGTATTCAGTACGAATAAATTAAGTTCATCTGGAGCAGAGTACAATCGGTTGGAAAATTAAAGTAAACATTATAATATAGCAGCATAAAGGAGTTTTAGAAATTAGTTAAACTTTGGACACTTATATGGTTACAGTATTATATAATATATAATATGTAATATATAAAGTAACAGTGTTTACAAAAACACGTCGGACAGTTGGACATTACCGACGTGATTTAATATTGTCCGACGAAAAACTTTAAATCGTCGGACATTATGACCGACGCCGTGCATCTACTCTGAACGTGCCAAATTAAAATAAACTTCCTGAAAACCACAAATTGCAGACTGTTTGTTGGCTTCCCCCTCAAAAGACCCAGTTTCTACATATATTAAATTATTTATTTGGACTCTCAGCTTAGCAGGTCTTCTTTTGGGCAGAGAGGATGGAGAGCGGCAGAGCGCTGATTACTGATGCGCTCCGCCGGGCAGCTGCGTCCTGCGCACGGCCACAGTAACATTCTCAAAGTGGCGCCACCAAAAAATACATAATTAACACACGATCGTTCATGTTTGCTCATACTTTCTGTCTTTCATTTGTGTCTGACGCGCTCCGCTGCTGCAGAGATCATCTCCCGTGCTTCGGTGACGTCACCTCACTGGCGCGGCCGCGCAGCCCACATTCCGCTATTTTTGCGGTCGAGGCATCTTTTTGATCGGCTAATTTCAAAAGTAACTTGTGAGTTGAAAAGTAAGAAGCCAGGCAGCAGTTTTTCTGGAGGATTGAGAGGAGATGCAGCTAAAAGACAGACAGGACAGGAAAATAGTCGCATTAAAAACAAAACAGTGTTTGAAAAGGAAAACGTAGGCAGATATGTCCCACTACACGTTTGTAATTTTATAATATTATTAATTTATAAGCATGTAATATTTATTTATTTGATACAATTCAGATCACCTTCAAAACTCAGTCCCACACCCAGGGCCGATTCTAGGCATTTCGGGGACCACGGCACAGTGCCCCCCCCCCAAGAAAAAGATAATTTCTTTATATTGTGATATTTGTGATGAACTAAAACGTCAGACAGAATGACATTTTGTCCTTAACAGCAGTTTATTAGAGTAGTTTAACAAACAGCTGAGATAAACCCGCATCTCCAACTTCCAGTTTCACCTCAACCAGCCACAGCATCTCTTAAAGGAACAGTAACATCAGGCTACAGCATCAGTCACAAAAAGCCCTTATGGATCATTACAAAATTTAGAAATATTTTCATATATAATATGTTGTTTCTGGTGTTTCATAATAATTTATAATAATTATATGATCTCTAATAATTTCCTGATAAATTCTGTTAATCCTCATTTTACGAATTTGGCAGAAAATCACATTGATGGTTCTTTTTTCAAATTATGTCAACAGATTATTGTCACAATAAAAATATGTATAATATGTAAAGGTCAGAGGTCACTACAATACCCACTGTTAAATAGATACAAATCTGAAGCCCTCGAGGACATTGTCCTACGTGGTTCAAAAATGTCCTGCGTGAGACGCTCTCACGTCTGCCAGTTTGGCAGGTGTGGCTGAAAAGTTTTCGCAAACACTGAAGTAATATAAAATACTGCAGGAGACCGGTAGTTCTAATCCTAAATTTGAACGACAAGACACAGATAATTAAAAAAGTTGATCTACAGAGTCACGCTGTCCGAGTTTTCAGGAATTCATTTGAACAGTAGGTTGATAAAATACATATTTGGTCTATAACAGAAGGTTCATTGCAGTCTTTGATTAGAAATATCTATTTGACTAATGATAGAGGTCAATTTCTCTGAAGGACATCACATTGTGTTGGCTTCCATCATATTTGAGATACTAAAAAATGAAGATTATAAGCAGAGTGGTTCCATGATGGCTGGAGGTCATCTGATGGCGCTGAGATTTATATGTAATCTCTCATGCCGAAGTTAAAGGTTTGTTGATTTGTAAACAACTGAAGTACAATTCCTGATAAACATCTTTGAATTTGGGTTTCATTTCTAAATAAGGCCAAGTAAAGTACAGAATATAACAGTGGCGGCTCGTCCATAGGGGGCCCTAGGGCGCCACCCCACCACTCACAGGAAGGAGAAGAAGAAGATAGGAATCACAAAATATATTTAAAAAAACATAAAAAGTAAACTAAACGATCTATACACACCATATGGACTAAGTGCTGTGTGTAATCTGTGTTTAATAATGTTTTTTTTTACTTTTAACACGGCCGAATCGTCGACGTACTTGTCACGTGTCCTCTCGCGGGCGCAGCAATCTTTACCATTGACTTAATATGGGCTAACTGGCGCATGTGCAGTGGTTCCCCAAACCGTCCACAACGAGAAAGAATAGGAGAGCGGTTGGTCGCATCT
>SSNS01000401.1:502675-565755 GCA_006937985.1 Aphyosemion australe | reverse complement strand
CCCAAAACCCCCCCCCCCCCCAATATAACTTACTAGAGACCGCTGCAAATGTATGTATTAAACAAGTGTTCCACACCTTTAAGGGAAATACTTAAGGGTTTGAACTATATTATCTTTTAATGCTAAAATGTTCTCACCATAACACATTTGTAGTAGAAACATGGTAAATCCGTCGACGTATTGCACGGCGTCTCCTCAAGCATCGCCCGACAGGGTCAATTTCTTGCAGACTCTGCCTGACACGCCATCTTTGAATGCGTAACCCACGTGACCTCAAGCTGCCGTGCACATATATTTCTCCAGCATTTGTGGTTGACTGAAGAATTTCGCCAATAACTTGGTTGAGGTGGCCATTTGAAATGGCAGCATAAGTCTGTGGTTCAATCCCAAGTCTTAGTCTGTGTCTGAAAAGGGTCCGGGAGCTAACCCCTAAGCATGTTGCAATATTTTGCCAGTTCATTCCAAGGGATACTAAATGAGTTATTTGGTCTTCTGAAATATTGAACTGTGGTCGACCTTGATGTCCAGTCTGGATTCTTGGAGGCAGAAAAACGTTGCTGTTTTCTGATCTTGTCCATTGATTTGTTTCACAGGCAGTCAGCAAAATGTGTAGACATCTATTCAAAGACTCCAATGAAATCACTAGTTCTGTATTTCTTGAGTCTTGGACAAAGCTTGGTATAGATAAAAATCCAGATAAAGTGTGAATGTAATCACGAAGTTCTCCATGGTGCCTCTCAGCAAAAAAATATGCATGTTGTCTTTGCATTTGTTCCAGACATCCCAAGACATTTCTGAAAAACATTCTAAGATCACTTTCATTAGTACTTACTTCTAAGCTAAAACAAAAAACTAGAAAAAATATTAGGGTACCTTTAAATGTAGTCATAGTTCAGAATAACGATATAACTTTGGAAAGTCTTTGCCACAGAATTTCTTCACATATCTATCAGAGATCAGATTTATGAGATTTACTTCCTGGTATGGAAACACTTCCTATGTCACAGGAAGTAATAAAATACATAGGTGTAATTTCTGTGTATAATTATGTTTTTGCGTAAACCAGGTGCTGTGTGACTTTTTCCACTCATATCAGCTCGATCTCAAACTACGAATTTATCGCAGAGAAAATTTCACGAGTCATGTTCTCACACTGTAGGTGTGGTTGCAGTCAGAAAACCCGGAAGACCCAGAGTGTTGTTATTGATGTTTTTTTCCAAATCTTTATTTGGAAAAACATGATCAAATGCAAACTGTTATTGATGTCTGTTGTCCTTCTGGCTTGCCGTAGGAGGACAGACTGGTTTGTGCATAGACGCGTAGACGATAAACTAAAAAAAAAATAATAATAATACGTAGACCATAGATATAAAATATTTATATATTATGTCTATGACGTAGATGCCCCATTGGGCGCTGGGGAGCGTTTGAGAGGAGTGACGTGCGAGGCTCACGCGCGTCCACAGGCAGCCACTATTAATCGACGCTAAATGAGAATGGAAGGAAAGGAAAGTACCTCGTTCTCCTCCCACACGAATTACTAATTCGTACCTACACGGACTAAAACAATCATAACTTAAATATAAATCACCAGCTGTTTGATTAAAGCAGTGTAGCTGGCGCTATTTAGTTAGAAGGTTCAGCGTTTACGTTTCCATGGCAACACCTAACAAGTCCGCCTCAGCTCTGTTTCGATGGCTTTAACCTTTTATTTGTGTTTTTCACGTTAGGTTACAGAGTCTGGATTCTTTCAGAATCTGCGACATTGTTTTTTGTTGCTGAGCAGTTGGTAATTTAAAGAAGTTTGTGGCGGTCACGTGACCCTAAAAGTCACGCATCAATACTCACGAACCCATGTCATGAACGCATAACTTCTTAGGATGAGTATTTTTCTGGAATAAACATTTTCAGATGTTTTTATGTTTGGTGTTCTGTAAGTTAATGTCATAATAATTCTTGATATGATGATCACTGACTTTGTAATCATTTTTGTAAGGCATGTTTTCTATTTTTATTAGCAGAGGGACTGTCTAAACCTCGAGGTAAAAATGGTTTGCATTTAGCAAAAAAAAAAACAAAAAAGGTAGATGAGTCATTCCTAACGTCAAATCCACAATGCAGTTTATACACTGATTGTTATGCAGTTGTGTATTGTCAGATTAACACTAACCAATATTTGTAATAAGTTCACAACAAATCATTAGTCTAGTTTGTTTAATACATTTTTAGAAAAACTCAATGTAAAAAATTAAATTTCAATGTTTGTATTGTTTGGACATTCTTTTATTTTTGAAACTGAACAAACTGTCCAACTTATTCAACCACAAGTGCATGTTCTTTTTTGGTTTGGTGAACAGAATAAATGGCACAAATTGTTACCAGTTGAACAGAAAAACCAAGCAAATGCAGTGGTTTCTTACAATGGCAAATGCAACATATTGAACAAGCAATTTTCATACATTAACCACCTAATGATCTGTAGACAGTGCCTAGACATTTAAATCTTTCTGTAAGATAACTAACCTACAAAGTCCACTCAATAATTTCAGTGGTAAAGCACACATACCTTTAAATGACAAATCCCTCAATCATAACATAAAGTGCATCCTCAAAAAACATAGGACTGAAAGCTCTTGATATTCATTGTGTGCAAATATGCCTGTAATGGCTGTAGAGTAAAGCAATGTCATACAGGGTACAAAAAAAATAAATAAAATAAGTAAAACATTCCAGACTCACTTCCTAAATTTGGAATATATATACACACATCAAATGTTATGTAATTTATTTGTAGTTACAACATCAAGTGTTTATAATTTTTGTGCACATCCTAAAAAACTGTTGAAAAGAATGAAAGTGTGCAAAGAACTCAATATTAAACCGGCCCATCAATAAAACAAGTCAAAATTAACTACCTAGTCTGCAAATGTGGTCAACATATTTTTTTTTTAGTCAATGTACAATAGAATTTTGGATTTAGGCATCTGTTTGACTTAGCTGAACTAGAACTTTTAAATTTATAAACTGCACATAAAATGATTTGCAACCATTTTTCTCCAAACAAATGCACAAATTAGCATTTTTTCAAAACTGTAGATTTATAGCAAAAACATGGAAGAACTCTGTTCTTTTTGTGTGCCAACCCAACCTTCAGACAGAATAATGTGATGAAGACCACACATAAAACTAGGCAATACCAAAACCCTGGGTGTTGTTCAGTGCAAAATCCATGTTTTCCTGGAACTCTCTGTATGAAGTGTGCAGAGGTAGTTTCAAACAATTGATGCAGGTGTTTGCAATGGGCAGTTTAGAAGAGGCTCCTGATTCCAGCTCTTGGTGAAGAAATTCAATAGAGGGTTGAGGAGAGAAGCCGATTGCTGGAACAGTACTGGCTCCTGTAGCAAAGGCGAGAATCGTTCCCAGCTTCTCTGTTCCATTTAGATCTAATAAAATGAAAAATTTGGACTATCAGACAACAAATCATAAGAGTACATCAATACTTTTAACATTAATTAGAAGCAGTAATTTCTGTGGGAACAAGAAGCACTTTTACACATTTACCCTCTGCGTCTGAAAGATAGTCTCTCCAGAATGGAATAACCATTTCCTCTGCACGTCTTTTGTTACTGCCAGCTGGAGACAGGCGGATAGTGAAGAGACTGTCGACCAGGTCTGCAGAGAGGTTTGAAGGAGACCAGCACAGAAGTGGGCGAAAACTCTCTGGGTGAGCTTGGATTTTAGCTAGCACACCAAGAGTTCTCAGTCCATCCAGAAACCTAAATGGAAAAAGTCTGAATAATTAATTTTTAAAAAAAGGGTGTTCAGATAAAAAAAAAATTGCTTCACATTCCAAATAACACATAGATGACCCAAAGACAAAAAAAAAAAAAAAAATTATAAGAACTTAGTGTCCATAAATCTTCATGTGTACTTCTGGGAGTTTACAACATCAGCTATTAGTCTAAGTTTGTATCAGGTATAGTCTGAGGGTTTTCACACGCTCATGAAAATACAAACTTTAGGCCTGCCAAGCCAGTTGTAATTGATTGTAGGCCTTTTCTGGTGCACTGTTCAAAACAGTCAAGAAACATGAGCCCAAAAAAAAAAAAAAGTATTTACTTTAAGCAATCAACTGCAAGACTGAACTCAAGTACAACTTTCTTAGAAATGCTCAATGTAATTTTAGAATTCAGTCTGAGTATGTAGTAAGAACAAATCTTAAAGCAGCCGTTTAACATATTTTTTTCTGATGTAAAGAAAAATGTGTTTCAAACATACATTGTTCACATTACCATAAAAAAACAGATATATCCCTCAACACTCAATTTTTATTTAAAAAAATAAAGTAAAAATAAAAAAAATAAAAAATGGTATGTGTACCACAAAGTTTGTTGTAAGTTTTGTTAATTTCATCATCTGAAAACCTCTTGGAGTTACCTCATGGCCGCATGTAGCTGTCATCTAAAGCAACTGTCATATTTCATTCTGTTCTCAAAGTCTCAGTAACAAAAAAAGAATAAACACGTCTTAGTGAATGATATTACAAGAAGTGGCAGGATGTTTTAATGGAGTATCTCCTGAAATTACGGCATTATTTACTTGAGTTACGGTTGTAGTCTTACTTCCCTTGCAAGGCAGCCTATGAAAAATGTCACTTAAGAAAACAAACAAAAACAGAATTAGAAACATTTACCTCTCAAAAGGTCCACGCACTCTGTGTACGACTTGGAACATAAGAATGTCGTCCACAAGAAGGTCTTTGTGCTCCAACGTCAGCAGTGGTCTTAAACAGCCAGAATTAGCCAAATACTCCTCAAGTGGTTGTGTTGCTGCAAGCAACTCCTCCAAAGACTGACACTCTGCAACCTTATGACAAAAAAGATGTAAAAAAAAAACAACAACAAAAGGTAGCTCTAGAAGCAATTAGGTCTTCGCCACACAATTAAAAAAGAAAAACCAAAACCAAAAAAATAATAATAATAATAATACCTTTTTAATCTTTTCACGGAGATCTGTATCTGCCACATCTTCCAAAACTGGCTTGGCAGATTCTGGGCCATCAACGAGGCATGAGAAGAGGGTAGGGGACAGAGAGTCTGCAGGTGGGCCTCCATGAACAAGGCTTACTGCAATGGCCCTGCCTGCAATAAAGTACCGGTCTTCTCTCATGGCTAAAGACAATAATTTTGGGGGACAGTAAGCATCATAGAAAACACCAAAATATCACATAGTAGAAATGTTACAAAAAAAAAAAAAAGTTGTCACCATTGAAATGAAGAATTCACACTGATACATACCACTGCTGTCAAGAGCCAAGTTCAAGTTGCCCTCTTGTCCCTCAAACATTGGAGACTGGAACAAGGCTCCTATTAAAAGTCTGAGGAATTCTCTTCTTGGACCACCCAAGTCCACACCTTCTTCTGGTACTCCCATGTCATCGGAAAACCTTACACACATACTGTGACATGGATCGTATGTTCCCCTCTTGAAACCTCGAATGGCTCCGTCAAGAATTGAGGTTCGGTTGATGTTAAACTTGCATTGCTTCAGATGGTTTATTTGGCCAGCAAGTTCTTGTAAAATTTCTTTTACTGGCACAGGGCATTCTGTGGGACAGCTGAAACAGATTAAATAAACAAAGTTAAAATTAAAACTTATAAATTGAAGCATACATTTCTGTGTGGTGGCCACACATGTTTTGGAACAGTGAATATCTTTAGCAGAGATTTAGCATTTGTTCAACATTTGCTGTAACAAAATTTGTAAATTCAAATTGATCACCATTGCTTTGGTGCTACATTTTTTTAAACAACAAATGTGCAGATATTGGTTTTATCTTTACAAGTATAACATTTTACACAAAGAGCCAAAGTGTAGAATGTTATTACCAAATTTTATTTACAACACTAAAACTTTACTTGGTATTCCCTGCTCCCATTGAGTATCTGACCTTTGGACCCACCTTTCAGTGTTCAGGCTTGCTAGAATGGCCTTGTTCAACTCCACCTCATCTCCAGAGGACACATCAGACAGTGCACCCATTACAGAAAGGTAGCTATCGTAGTTAGATGACTGCTGAGTTGCGGAAGCTAAATGATGTGCAGAGGAGTTGCTCTGATAAGGTGAGCATGACACAGATGGGTCAATAGAAGATGTGCCTTCAAAAGACGAGGTACAATGCTGGCTGATGGAAGGGCAGCTTTCCAGTGAGTATTCAGGTAGATTGTCGAAGGAAACACTTGTTGAAGTGCTGCTGCGACTATGAGACAAGCTACTTCCACAGGCCATGGCAGGAGTTTGTGTAAAAGAGGCTGACGGTTCAACTGCAGGGCTATAGTTTGGTAGACAGGCACCCACTGCACTGGTGGAACCATCTGAAGGTGCATCAGAAGGTCTATCCTGAGATGAGGAACGCAACCATCTTGTTGAACCAGCAGTTTCTTCACAACTGTTGTCATCACTGCTGTAGCCTGAAATATGTTCCTTGTAAAGACATAAAATAAATTACAATTTTTTAATTATTAGGTCAACATTTCAACTACAATTGATAAGTACATGAAAACATCAAATTGTATAAATACATTTTTATTCACAGTGCTGTAAATGCTTTAAATTTGTACTTTTTAACTGAATAAGCTTCTAATCTTAAAGATACACGTGACAGTTTTGCTTGCTTTTAGCACCCCCTAGTGTCTGTTATTAATTATCTGTGGTCAAAGCAAAAATTAAACTTATCTCATTGTTGTGCGTTCGTTTTTTTAACACCTTAATCTAACTGCTGAAACTTCTCCTCAGCCTTCATTAGTGTCTACAGGAGCGGTTCATCACTAAATCAAACACATCAGCTGTGTTCATGATCTAAAACATGCAGGAAACATGCTTGAAGCAGATTGCAGCGCCACGCATGTAAACTGAATTTTACACAGGTGGCGGCACGCCACTCTGAAGTTGCAAATGCGGTATTCTGGCCACAGAGGGTGGTGGGGGTCTGAGTGACATTTCATTAACCCTGTAGAGGGTCATTTTAGCACATACTGGCTCAAGACCATCATTTAAAAATGTGGATAAAGTTGCATAGTATGGCATTACACCTACTATGACCAAAAAGTACAATTTCTATTATATACCAGAGTTTAAAAACATACTAACTGGTATAAAATAGTATGGATAGAAGGTTTCTAAATAAATTTTAAGGCCGTAAGTCTCAAAAGTCCAATGTTACGAAATCATCTACATCTTTTTCATTATAGGTTATCACGTTTACAGTATTGACATTCATTTCATATTTGACAGAACATACCAAAATAGGCTTTGATGGTCTGATGTATAGAGCTTTTGATTTATATATTTTATGTATGAGATTTGCATCCAGATCCTGTCCAGCACGCAGTTTGGGTGAAATAAGTCTGTTGCCACATGCCATCAGGTACTCTAGGCTGGAAGGCATCAAGCAAGAAATATAAGTTTAATACAAACAGTTGTGATTAAAGTGATTTTAAACATAAATAACATCAGAATAGATACAAAATTTAATAATATTTGCTTAGTAATTCACCAAACATTACATGTGCTTACCCAACATCAGCAGACAGCTTTTCTCCAAAGGCCTCTCTAATTTGTTCAGTGACAGTCCTCTGGTCCCAGGATTTCTGGAATTCAAATCCATGAAGTATGTGCCCCTGCTCATGCAACTGTTGCTTTGAGCGATGTTTGATGACTACACAGCTTGTTGGCTTGGGAAGAAGGATGACGTCTTTGTTGAAAGTGTCGTGATAATGCTTTTTGATCCTGCAAAACACAACCAGCATACATGGATGAATAAATCAGGGCTGCAGCTATGGAATATTTTAGTACTAAAATATCCTATTGAATCCTCTGTCGATTAATCAAACTTTATATTTGACAACGTTTCATGTGAAACGAGACTGTGGTCTGCTGCTGAAAATATGAAACAAAACAACTAAAGGATGAGGCTGCACAGTCAGGCTCTTCTTATAAAAGGCTCAATAATATGTATTAAACTGGTGTCTAGTTCCCTCTTTCCCATCTGATGTTTACAGTTAATTAATATTTTATGGAAATAATCTGACCTACATTTCATTAACATTTTAGGTTTACATTAATATCGCTCATCCTAGTCAAAATAACAATATAAATATAGCCACAAATATGATCTGTAGAATTTTATGTATTTCATTACCATGTTCGGTAGTAAGCTAGTGGAAATTCTAATCACGTTTAATTTCTACTGGTAACAATGTTATGGTGGCATATCTATTGTATTTTGTACGGATTTTCGATAATCCAGTCTAAATTATATCCAAAGACAGAAGCGTTTGTTAATTACATATTACAACGGCTTGCCACAGGCTCGTTGCGGTGTTGAGCAGACTCCTATAGCAACAACCTGGCTCCAGGTAGCTGCTACTGCCCCATACCACTGCAGGCTGCAGACATCTACAAATAAACGGGATGATGGAGATTTATCTTCCGCTCGTAGAGTTTAGTCATTCTCAGTTTCACAATCATCGTGTTTTTCATGAACCCCACTTGATCGCGAGCGCTTTCCGCTAGCATTAAGCATTAGCCAATATGCCCGTAGTTTCATTCGTATTTCCAAAATTGTGAATCGAACCATCCGAGGATTCGTTTCAGCCCTAGATGTGACGAGCACTGCTGGTCCTATTTAAAGTAATTTGCGTCCTCTCAATTTAGCATAGATCTTAGCTGTTTTTGCGCAATTGCAGGCTTTGCTAAACTTCACATGCTAAACTAGCATAGGCTGCTAACAACAACAACAGCAGCAGCAGCATTAAGAATCTAATATATATGTATATATAGTAGTTACCTTTTTCTTGGTCTGGAGTTCCAGTTGCCAAAGTGTTTCTGAGTCTGGTAGCGCAGAGAATGCTGTAAACCTTCGGTTTGACCTCTGGTACCGGTTCGGCTGAGCTGGCTAGCAGAAGAGTTCGGTCGGAAAAGTTCTTTCATCTCATTTTCAACCGCGCTGTGATTCACATTAGGGAAAGGTGAGCCCGTCCTTTGTTGTTGAAGACTTGAGGACAAAGACGTGACCATTTCAGGACACGTTAAGATGTTTCTCAACACCCCCATTGCCTGCTGAAGTGCTCCAGATTCATTTCGGACGTCCATGTCGAGAGCGCTTCTCTCTTCACAATGACCCGCGAACCTTTCAGCCAATCACAGAGCAGTAAGATGATCTGCCTTCCGTTTCACTTAAACTGCCTTCCGTTTCAACCAAACTGCCTTCCGTTTCAACCAAACTGCCTTCCGTTTCAACTATACTTTCTCTCACATGCATACATTCTCCTCTCACATTCATATATTCTCATTTACACACACACACACACACACACACACACACGCACACACACTTTCTGGTTTGACATTATAAGAATATCAGAGATAAAATATATATAAATGTGAAAATGAAGAAAGAAATGTGTGTGTGCGTGTGTGTGTGAGAGAGAGAGAGGGGGGGGGGGGGAGAATGTATGTGAATGTGAAGAGTATGTATGTGTGTAAGTGAACAATATAAGTGTGTGTGTAAAGAATATATGTGTGTGTGCAGAGAATATATGTATGTGTATGTAGAGAATATATGTGTGTGTGTGCAGAGAATATATGTATGTGTGTGCAGAGAATATATGTGTGTGTGTGCAGAGAATATATGTATGTGTGTGCAGAGAATATATGTGTGTATATGTAGAGAATATATGTGTGTGTGCAGAGAATATATGTATGTGTGTGCAGAGAATATATGTGTGTGTGTAGAGAATATATGTGTGTGTGGAGAATATATGTGTGTGTGTAGAGAATATATATGTGTGTGCAGAGAATATATGTGTGTATATGTAGAGAATATATGTGTGTGTTCAGAGAATATATGTGTGTGTTCAGAGAATATATGTGTGTGTGCAGAGAATATATGTATGTATATGTAGAGAATATATGTGTGTGTGCAGAGAATATATGTGTGTGTGCAGAGAATATATGTATGTATATGTAGAGAATATATGTGTGTGTGCAGAGAATATATGTATGTGTATGCAGAGAATATATGTGTGTGTGCAGAGAATATATGTGTGTGTGCAGAGAATGTATGTGTGTGTTCAGAGAATATATGTGTGTGTGTAGAGAATATATATGTGTATGAGTGTGGAATGTGTGTATGTATGAGAAGAATGTATGCGTGTGTGAGGAGAATATATGCATGTGAGAGTAACAGAATAAATTATGGCTTACACGGCCCCTCATAAGTGAGTAAGTATTATTTAGTACTTTTCATAAAAATAAATTCTGTTTAATACTTAATGCAAAACATCCATCACTAACAAGAAATCATAGTTATCGTTATGACTTTTTTCTTAGTTATAATAGTTTTATGGTTGATTCAAAACATGTTCATGAATTTCTCACATAAAACAATTTCAGCTGTTTTATTCTCGACCATTTCAGAACCTTCCAGAATGAGCCGTTTCGGGGCTCTGTCACTTTAAGAAAACAAGCTGAAGCTGGCCACGCCCACCCATCCCCGCTCAGGCTGCTATAAGCTGAGAAGCTCTGCTATACGGGAGGGACTCGGAGTAGAGCTGCTGCTCCTCCAGCTGCAGCTCTACTCCATGAGAGAGGTGGTTCTGTTCTACTTTCTAAACTTTTTGAAACGTCTTGTTTTAGGCACATAAATCCTAAAATTAAACACTGACAGAAAACAGATGAGTGAGATTTTTTCCACGTTTGGAGTGTTTATAGAGAAAGGATGCAAAAAGTGAGTTTTGCATAAAGTGTTCTCTTTAATATAATCAATCATTTTATAGAAACTAATAAAAACATAAACAACAGACACAATAAAATAAGTGGAGTAGAGTTCCAGTTAGTTCCACTCAACGTGCTCCATGACCTTTTCATAACCAGGGATCAGACAACCGTCTCCAATCGTTGCTCCCCATTCATTCTCCATCTGCATGGTGGCTCCATATAACTGGTTTGAGCTCGGCCCAGTTGGATCACATGGGTCAAATCCCACCAACCAGGGGCTTAACCCGGGGCTTGCTTGATTTTTTTTAAATAATGGAACTGGGCTATTTTCATTCTTCCTATATCAGGGTTGATTTGACTCTGAAAATTCATGATCTTCTCAAAGTTTCACTGTCCTTTTGCAAACTTGTTTCAAAGTTGTCTGCAGCTCATTCTTCCCCAAAACATGTCTCAGCTGCATCAGAAGAAAGACTGCTGAGGTGACCCGCTCTGTTTTTATCTGAGGTAAGGGAGCAGGTAAAGATCAAACTTCACTGTCATTCGTTTCCTCCGCACTAAACAAGGCAACGACTCTTCTGGAATAAACTATTCTGAAATAAAGAGAACGACTGGAGAATAAGTGGTGAACTGAAGCTCTTATTTTCCTTGCACAGTATATTTCTATGGCCATGAGACAAGGCTGTGGCCAGTGGCGGATTAATGTCTGGGAGAAAGCATCTTCACTGAGTGCTTCGACGGTAAAGGGCAGGTTATAAAAAGTTGAGATGGAAGCAGTGGAGTAAAAATCCCAGAACAACTTGTGTTGTTTGCTCTTTAAAATCTCGGACCACTTTTTTTTTAAACTTGCAGCTCCACATAGAACGTCCCCCAAATGTGTTTCCCTTTGTTACCAACTCAGAAGTTGCTGCAGCAGCAGAATTTGAATGAGTGAGATAAGGGAGGAGAGGAAAACTGCAACATAATGGCCCTCGTGGCCGCAGATAACGAATGTATCCTTTAAAAAAAAAAAACATTTCAGACGCATTGCGAAGGGAAGAAAAGAAAAAAGGGCCCTCATAAAGAATAGTTCCCACTGGAGATATGAAACCCAATTTATTCAGGCGTCTTTAGCTCAGCAGAGGAAAGAAAAAAAGAGATTGACAACAGAGCGATTTGGCACATCTGTTAATCTTTCTAAATGAGCAAGTTGTCAGATCTTTGCTACGGCCCCTGCACTAAATAATTTACTGCACTTCAGTTTTTCTCCATTTTTGTCAACTGGAAGCCCAAATCGTTGCCTCTGCGCTGTTTCCCTTCATATAGAACCACGCTCATTAAAAAGATGCCTCTGGGAATGTGTGGAAAGACAAACAAAAACACAAAGTCTCCTCACCATCGCAGCCATCATTCACACTTGTCACATAAAAGTGATTCGTTTAAGTTTGATAGCTCTTCTGGTGTGTGCTTATGTTCTTTTATTAAGACCTCAATGAGCTTCATTATTAATCAGGAATATTTTATTATCTGTAGCTTTTTTATCAGCACAGTTAGCGACAGCTGCAGCTGAGAAAGGATGAAGTGATTCCTTTTGAACAGTCCTTGCTGTTTACCGTAACATTTGCTGCCTCTGAAGCTCTCTTTTTTTTTGTTTTTCAATCTCAGATATAATGATTTTAATATTCCACTGACTGAGTCGTTGCTGGTCTGCTGAGCAGGAAGCAGACGTATCCGTGAGCATAGCTGCGCCTGGCGTTCATCACCAACAGGTCCGCCCAGGAAACAGACAGCTTTATATTCATCTGCATCTGCTTGGTATGCCAACTGGGTGAACGTTCACATCATCCTACCCACACTGTTATTTTTGATTAGCATATAATGCATCAATTACTTCACTTTCACTAAACAAAAAGCCACCGCGAGTTTTGTTTCCACGGCAACGGTGAGGAGTGCTGGCGGCAGGAGTAAATTGGTTTGGCAGGGGAAGTTGAATCGCGGTGGCGGCTGAAGCCAAACACGGGGCAACACCCGTTTCCCGCCAAAGCTGATTTTAGCATACAGAGTGAGATGAGGACTGATAGGTTCAATAAAAAGGGCACAAATAAACTCAAGCATTTTGTTGTTATTCTGCATGAGAAATAAGGGCGCCAGATGTCAAATTATACATTTAATTTACATTCCCACTGGCTACAAGTATTAATAATATAAAGCATATTTAGAATCTAAATATGGTGAATCAATTGCAAACAAGTCAAATCTAAACATTTTAAATAAATCTATTATAGAAAATTACATGAAAATATTCAGAATTTAAACTAAATACATGAAGGTGTCATGATTCCAGCTTTCCAGCCATCCACTTTACACCAAACCATACCCACGACTCCACTTCCCAGCATTCCCCACATTGTAATTCGCCTCCACATCATCACACTCACTCTATATCAGGAAGTCCATCACAACAATCAGTGCTCAGTCATCGTTTTCTGTCCGTGGCCATGGCGTTCCCGTTACGTGTCGGATCGAACGGTGCCTCGCTCGGTATGTTTGGCTCCCAGATTCACGCCGGACGACTCAGCTTCCATGCTCATCTCATCCAGCTGCATCTTAATAAGACCGATCTTTTGACTTCCAGAAACGCCGACACATCCTCGTTTCCCTTCGAGGCTCGTGCCGGTGTTCCTAGATTAACTGCGTGTTAGACGTCGCCCACCGCTAGCTCCGCGTTTGGGTCTTTTCACACGACACAGCTCCACTCACTGCTCACCCCGCTGAGCCAAGGTGAGGAGCCTGACAGAAGGTACTTCTAATGTTTAAATTAAAATCTAAATATTCTTAGTTAAACGTCCATGTTTAGAACAAAATCTAAATTTCATTCTAGAATCAAAACTTCATACATGAAGTCAAATCTAAATATTAGAATTTAAATCTAAATATTCTTAGTTAAACCTAATTATTTAGAGTAAAATCTAAATATGTAAAGTTAATTCTAGAATCTAAACTTAAAACATGAAGGTCCATCTAAGTATTTAAATTAAATCTAAAATTCTAAATATTAATAGTTAAAAGTAAATATGGAAAATAAAATCTAAATGTGTAAAGGTCATTCTTGAATCTAAACTTATAATGTGAAGGAACATAAAAATATTTTGCATTCAATCTAAATTTGAGACCAAATCTAAAATATAAAAGTAAATCTAAGTATTTTAAAAATGTTTATGTTACAAATTTATGTAATTTTTTTAAATACATGAAGTTTCTTAAAACAGAAGTACCTTACCAAAACATAGGGTGAAGAGATCCCTTGTTTATCATCTCAGATGGTAAGATTGCACGTGTCAGTAGTAGTTATAGGTCATAAATCAGACAGGAACATTCACGATCCATCAAAGGGACTCTGACACCTTAGACGGGATATATTCACCCATCTTTTACTTTGGCGGGGTACTTTTGTTTTATAAAATTAGCATGTTAGCTAAAAATTTAACTCAAAAGTTTTTTATTTTTTAAATATATAACTTTACAATTGGTGCCCCATAGAGAAGCAGAAAAACAATTGATTGAAGTGGAAAATTCAAAGTGTCTTCAGGAAGCGCCTGAAGAGTAAACAGACACACAATCACAAAGTCAACCTGGGTATCATCTTGACATTTACACAATTTAAAATGTCAGGGAGTTTATTACATTACATCACCCCACTTCAACAGTTCAACAAAGAATATTTGACTCGCAGGCTGTTTATTCCCTGCAGCTTTGTGCACACGGGGCCTGCTGTATAGAACTACTCCACAGGAAGGAGCTCTGTATATTTCAAAATGTCAGACACAGGCTGTCAGTGTCTAATGATGTTTGTCTTATAAGAAAAGAGGAAAAGAAGTTTGGACATGTTGACACAAACTCGCTATTCCAGACTCCAGATCGGATTCAGCCTAGTTGTTTGTGTTTTTGTTTGACTAGTTCATCCAGATTGATTTATCCTTTAACCAAGTGGGCAGAAAAATAAAAGATCATTTTGTACAAAACCCCGACAAATCATAGTCTTATGGTGTTTTCAGAAACCTAACATTAAGTCTGACAGGTGCTTTTTTCACTTTTAAACTGTTTTAGCTTTAGAGTTTGAACAAACTTTGATTTCTGGTATGTTTAAAGCGATCTATTTAACAGGTAAATGATAGGTTATATGGTAAATCATCCATATTCTGACATGTTTTATACATTTTTATAACAGCAGCCATTTTCCTTTTGAGGAAACTGTTGAATGTTTGAACGTATTTGATTCAACCAGATCAGCTCCTTTAATACTGTTTCCTTCAGGGGACGCGCCGTCCTCCTTCTGGGTGCTGGATAATGTGATTTCTAATGTTAGGCACATTTATCTGGAAGTGTCCTCCAGCAGGAACAGAAAATTCTCATCTCCATGTTTTCATTTTGTTTAATCAGATCTCAGGTGTTCAGGTGAATTTTTTTTATTATACTTTAGTTTTAATGACTTGTGGTTTAATTAAGGATTATGTGTTTTTATTCACCTGCCTCCTCTCACACGAGTTATTTAATTATTTTTAATGGAACGTTGTTTTGACCTGTTTTGATCTGGGTAGATTACTCATTAATTAAACTTCTTATCTTTGTAATTATCAGTGTTTGTGTCTTGGCGTGTTGTTTTGTGGTTTATTTAGTCTGTTATTGTTTAAACTGGAGGCTTTTTGTCATTATATTGAGTTAAATATTTCATTTTTACCTTTTTCCCTGTCTTTATCACTCTCACATGTTCAGATCCTTCTGTTTGCGTGCATCGCCATCACCTACGTTTACTTCAGGGCTCGATAATAGAAAAACAAATCATTTTATTTAGTGTTAAAATTCCCATTTTTTAACAAGATTCCCACTCAGTAAGGAAACTCAGTCCAGGCTGTACATGTAAGGAGACTGCAGACACAGATTTATGTCAGCGGGTGGCAGAGCTGCTCTGCTTTAGGGTGGTGAAATCTGCTTTTACCACATCAGAATCAGCACAGACCCCCATAACATATTTTAGGAATATTTGAGAAAACAGATGTATCAAAATGTGTTTTTGCAGAATTCCACCATCAGCTGAAAACATCTGCCAACATAAACAAATGAAATTTAATTTTCCACTTGACCAATCCATCAGTCACCAGAAGAAAACAGGGACAGCCATCTCTTGTGTTGAAGCAGGGAGGAGCTGCTACAGGAGCCTGGAAGTCTGATCAGGATGAACGGGTTTCTCCAGGCAGAATTTGAGGGGAAAATTCATTTAAGCTTTTATTCATGCCTTATATAAATTATATATACATCAGCTATCTGACATTCAACTCATACAACCCTGGAAAATACGTACCGACACTAGAAAGGTCAGAGGTCAAAAGGAGACATTTTCAGCTCAAGTTTCATTGTGAGAAAAACTGTAAATTTAAGTGCTCGTTTATTTTTTATTATTTTTTCAAGACACAAACTGGTGCCCAGAACCGGCAGTGACTAAACTCAAAGGCATCGGTGCAGATGCGTGGCGGTGAGGGATGTATCTTGAACTATTTCAGTGATTTGTTGTTAACGATGTGATGCTGACGACCCGGAGAGCTTTATGGCCTCCGTGTGCTTTTCATCTTTGCATTACTGGATCTTATTTCTCATTTGTGAAAGTTGTGTTGTCTCCGAGTGACCTTTGACCTCTGCTATTTCTAGTCTGGACCTGGACACACACACAGATAATGATGCATTGCTCCTGTGGTCTTAACATCAAATAAACAAACCAAACAAACATAGTTTTTAATGTGTAATTAAAGAGCAAGTTCATTGAGAAACCATTTTTCACTTATTATTTTTGAAATATGATTGGTCACTCTGAGTTTCACATGCAGGTTGAAAGTGCAAATAGTCTCCTACCCCTATTTCCTGCATTAGCTGCCAATAGAAAATAGATGGGGAAACACTCGGGTCTGATAAAGCCACTCAGATCTACGCCACGCTGTAAATTAGCATTCACGGACTCACCCAATTGGGCTAACAACCCCGAACGGCTGTCATGGACTCCACTTCCCTGCGCTCTGCCAGCAGGAGCTCCACCTCCTAAGTCTCCATTTCCCAGCATTCCATCTCCTGAGCTCTCAACTCCCACGTCATCACCCACATCTATATACGGAAGTCAACTCCCTCCACCTTCACTCAGTCATCGATTCTCTCAATCCATGTAATGAGCCGCAGAGCCTCATCGCTCACAAGTCATCTATTCCACTGACTCGTCTTACCAGTAAGTCAGTTCTTTACTCTTTCTGTAACACCTGTTCGTTCTCGTTTCCCTTCAAGTACCAAACGGACGTTCCTATTCTAACTGCGTGTAAGTAGCTCCCAGCGCTCCTACTCCCGCATTTGGGTTGCACCATCACGCTACAGCCGAGCCCGCTGTTTCTCAGTTCAGGCCGCTATCATTCGTGACAGCGCGTCTTGGCTAGTAGAAGCTAGCATTAGCGACTCCACAACATGGTGAAACAGATTAAGGCTTGTGTTTTTTGTGGAGATAAAACATCAACGTGGCAGAGCAAATGGAGCCAGTGGTAGAGTTGCATCAGACGTCATTTTCACACATGGATTGGCCAGCACAGAGTCCAGACCTTAACCCCATTGAGAATCTTTGGGATGTGCTGGAGAAGGCTTTGTGCAGCGGTCAGACTCTACCATCATCAATGCAAGATCTTAGTGAAACATTAATGCAACACTGGATGGAAATAAATCTGGTGACGTTGCAGAAGCTTATCGAAACAACGCCACAGCGAATGTGTGCCGTAATCAAAGCTAAAGGCAGAGTGTGTGACCTTTTTTTGACCACGTATATATAACCAGGGTCAGTTAACAAAAGCCCTAAGTTGATTTTTGCCTCGAGGTCTTTGAGTAAGAAGATCCTGCTGTTTCATCCAGAAACATCCACCCTACAAAGAACTCCTAAATATTCACCTCAGCTACAGTTTCTGTTGCTACAATTCAGTACAACCAAAGATGTGAAAGGACAACATCAGCTGTGATTTATGAATAAAACAAGAGAATCACTCAGCCTAATCGATAGATACGGCATGACATATAAACTTCAAACCCCCCGCTTTTGGTTGCACGACGCCTCAGCTGTCTGCCTCACACTGTCTGCACGCTCTTCCCACTTGATCATCCATCTTGGACCTAATATCTTCTTTTTTCCCCTCCACCAGAGAAGCATGAGCCATCTGAATTAAAGATGGGCTCAAGACACGCCATCACTCATCGTCTTTAAACAGCTTTGCCACATGCAGAAATTCTCTGACTCCCTCACGCTCACTGGAACGAATATGGACAAACACACAAGAAACAAAGATAGAAAAAAGAGCAGTCTGTGCAGTTTCATAAGAAAATGCTGACTGTATGTTTAGGAATTTTAGTGGATGTAACTTTTTCTTTATAGTCTATTTAAGAAAAAAATCAAATGTAGAAAAACAATTAGCTCCTACAGTGACATAACATCCATCAAAGAGAAAACCCGCTGAGGATTATACTTCATGATAAATATGACCCAAAAGGTAATCAAATATCTGTGTGCTTTAAAAAGGACAGAAATAAAAAGGATGAATTTTAATGAACTATTTCTCTTTCATGCAAAAAAGGACATGGATGTTGAAGTGTTTTATCGCAAGGTGAACAAAAATTCCTTTCAATATCTTTTTAAAAAGATTTAGAGAGAGGATAGATTAAAATGTGGACGTTATCATGTGATGCATTTCTTGCAAACTGAGGAGAATGAAGCAGCCAGTTAATAAAAAACACTTAAAATACAACTTATTACCCCACGAGGTTAAAAATATGTGAAATGATGTAAACAAAAAAATAAACTTTCACGTTTAAAAGCAGTGTCATGCCAGGACAGAAAGAAACATAATCCTGCAAAAATACCCTCACATATTGTTGAGCACAGTAGTGGAGGTGTTATAATGGTCCTAAAGTTAAAAACCTATAAAACTCAACCCAGCACTTTACTTGACATGTTCTACTGGTTGAAAGTGGAATTACAACTAATGTAAACAACCCTGCAGCAGCCAGCCTGCTGTAGCTAGCGCTAACAACGAGCTAACACTAACATGAGCCAAGTAAATAAGCCACAAATCAATAGGATTAACACTGTTGGACAAACACTATTATTACTTACAAGTCCAGTAGCAACAAAGCCAGGTCACCATCAGCCATGATTTCAGAACCTTTTTCAGCTCCCTCAAACTAGCGTAGGCCACGCCAATGTTTACTGCAATTTTAGCTCTTTGCTTGACCTCCAAAGACATTACTCTCTTACTTTTACTTCCAGGCTCCGCCATGATGCCAACAGAAAAGCAAACTTCTTTTTTCTTCTTCTATTACTTTTATTTGACGATCAGCAAAATGTAAAAGCTAACTGCACTGAAAATAGCTAACAGTCATAATGCAGGTATAAGAGCGCCCCCTAGAACACCTACCCGCTCCACAAAACTGTTAAGTGCAGTGTCTGGCCAGCAGAGTGGTGTCAAATACGAAACTGGTCAAGTTTCTAACCCAACAATCACTGAGACCAATGTTAAAGCTCTAGTTTAAAGTTTAAAATACTATTTAGTGTTACTTTAATAGAGGCGAGGAACAGTCATACAGGATCCATCTTGGATTCCTCAGCATTCTCTATGCAGTCATCTGGAACCTTCATTTACACCTCTATATATGTACAGACACTCTACTGCCACCTAGTGGTTCATTACACAACAGAGCGGGAGGTGGGGGGCTGTTGCGGCACAGGCTGGACTCTCTCTGCCAGATGGTCAACAGTGCTGTCAACTCTTCACTTTCTCACGACTGTTGCGGTTCTGACTTTGTTCAAAGTTTGTCTGCCCTCTGGGGCCCCTGGTGGCCCCAAGAAATTGCCTGCTCTGCCTACTGACCCGCAGCGCCTCTGAGTGTGTTCACACAGTGATCTGGGATCATATTAACTCAACACTATTATTTTGTCACATTGCTGCACTGAGGTCAGGGCTGGATCTGTGCGATTCCACATCATTTTCCTCTTATTTTATAATGAACCTGAGGGTTAATGTAGTGTCAAACAAACATGGCATCTCCTGAGTCCTGTTACATAATGGTGTGATTAAAAACATGCTAAAGGCGAAATAAACAGTGAAGCACTCCTGCAGTTAAGCCTACATGGGATGTGGGAAAACAATGCATTTCATTCAGCAGATGGGTATTTTAAACATTCCTGGGAAATCCCACAATAGTCTTTTATCTGATCTTATTCCAAGTTTGACGTTTTTTTAAACTAACATAATGAGCTACAGTAAAGTAGTCCATCTGGGATTGTGAATACATTTATTGTCATTCAGCAGCATGTATGAAATAAAGAATGAAAAGTAGTACTTGGACCACAATAAATAAAAAATCACAACAAAGGACAGCCAGGTCTGGGTTTGAAGCTGCTCCACGTTCTGCCTGAAGGAAAGCAGGTGACTATTTCATGAAAATCAAACCCTCATGTAGCAAAAATATTACAATTTTTGATGACTCAGTCATGTGAATTCTACACAAACATGTTAAAGTGGATGTACAAAATGTTTGGGCTGCATGATTGTTGATGAGTCACGACAGGGCAGATCAGAAAGATCTTGTTTTGAAATGTTGCATAGTTGAGTTTCATACATTAACCTTGCTACGAGCTGTTCATCCTTCAGAGAGCTGGCTGAGCAAACACGTGAGAGCTGCAGGTCTCTCCCGTTGTCGGATTCCAACAGAATAATCACGTTATGTGCCGGTTTCGTGCTGGTTCGCTGTCTGACAGGTTTAGCTCCAGCAGCACATTAAAATGATACGTTAGCTTCACTTATACCTTTAATTCTTGACTCATTCCTGTTCCCTTACCTTGAAGCAGGTCTTGATTCCACAAACAAACAAACAAACAAACAAACAAACACAGATCATAAAAACTTTGGCAACTGTCCCTGTCACAGCGACTACTGCACAGAATATTGTTGACGAATTTGCAGTCTCACAGATCTACGACTGGCTCTCTGTCAAATCCAGCAGTTAATTCAATCCCTTGTCATTACTTTAAGATCGATGTGTCTGTGTGTTCTACTCCCACATCCCTGCCTCACTACAATGCTGCATCTTGCTAGTATAGGCCATCAAGGTCATTGCAACTCCCACTGTGTTGTAGAAACTCAGAAAAGCCCTCACAACTCACAGCCCACCTGTTAAATGATAAAGTTTACAGCATTTGTGTGTGTGTGTGTGTGTGTGTGTGTGTGTGTTGTACCTGGTATGAAGATCCTCATCCTGCAGGTATATTTTTAAGCTTTACTTTTCTGTAAATCTTTGCTCCAGCTAGTCTCTCCGTGAAGTTTTTTGTTTTTATTTCACCATAAAAAACTCTGGTAGTGATAAAATTAAGATGCATGTATCAGTGTTAAAGTAGAGGACTCAAAAACTGCTGAAAACCAAGAAAAAAGGTAAGAACTCTTTATTCAGATATTAACAGAGAGCATGCTTTAGAGTGGCTGCTCTTTAATAACTGAATGGTTCTTATTGAATCTTGCTTCTTTACAGGTTGAAAGCCATACTGTGCAACTTTTCATAATTTTAAATCATTTTCTTTAGCCAGTATGTGCTAAAATGACCCTTTATATGGTTATTTAAATGTCACTCAGACCCCCACCGCCCTCTGTAGCCAGAATACCGCACTTGCAACTTCAGAGTGGCGGTCTGGTCTCTGTTGGACTTTAGCAAAATGGAGCTGACATGCCTGGTGCTGGAGTCTGCTTCCAGCATGTTTTAGATCATGAACACAGCTGATTTGTTTGATTTAGTGATGAACCGCTCCTGTAGACACTAATGAAGGCTGAGGAGACATTTCAGCAGTTAGATTAAGGCGTTAAAAAGACGAACGCACAGCCATGAGATAAGTTTCACTTTTGCTTTTACTAACTGGACACTAGGGGGTGCTTGGTCAGAGGGACCGGTGGCGCCAGTGTACGGCAGGCCTCGCCTCTGTCAGTGCACCCCAGGGCAGCTGTGGCTACATTGTAGCTCATCCCCTCCAGCGTGTGAAAGTGTCTGTGAATGGGTGGATGACTGATTGTGTTGTGAAGCGCCTTGGGGGGTTGTAGAACCCTAAGAAGGCGCTATACAAATACAGGAAAAATAAATATATATAAATAAATAAAAGCAAGTCATAACTGCCAATTGGGCCTTTAAACAGATACTGTGCAGTTTTGGCTTGCTTTTAGCACCCCCTAGTGTCCAGTTAGTGAAAGTAAAAGTGAAACTTATGTCCTGTCTGTGAACAGGAGACGTTCATCACTAAATCAAACAAATCAGCTGTTCTTTTTCTTTTGTGACATTAGCAGATTTACAGAGTTAGGGTGACCAGACATACAAAAACGTTTACGTTTTGGTATTTAAACTCGTGTATTTTGATGATCCACTCTCAGATCTCTCCAACTACTGAACCCAAAGAAAAGTTCTGATTCATAAAAGATCCAGAACCAAGCTAGCATTACTCACATAATACAGTTCAATTCAACGTTCTGACTTAAAATCAACATTTGCTTTTTGTTCCAAATCAAACTCAAACAGATATTACATGAAAGAACAAGTACATGCAAATCAGAAACAGCCAGGAGGCAGAACAAAAGAAACGTAAAACAGCTCCAGTTTTGTGCATCAAAGTTTTTAGTCCATTACAATAGATGTTCCTCTTGCTTTTATTCTCTTTAATTGCGGTTTTGAGCTTTAAGTTAAATCCCAACAACATTCCAGTTCCTGTTCCTCATGCTGCATCGCTCAGTTGTTATTTGAGCAGCTTTTTCTCTATTTTTCTTATTTATAAGGACTTTTCTGAATTTCCAGTGGTGGGTGGAGCTAAAAAAGCCAAATCGAAACAGGTTTCCCTGTGCATCACCCATATGGGCTCGGTTTGACTGACATCTATCACAGCATCATAGATGAGAGCTTCTGCAGGTTTCTTCACAGCTCTTAAACAGCAGGTGCCAATAATGAGAAAATGACCCAGTTAAACATAACAAACATAATTACACTTTTACAACTTTTCTGCTGTAAAGTGTGGTGGAAGCCAGATCACTAGCTAAACACAAATCGCTCCTGTGCTCTCTAATGGGAACACCCAGCTCATTGTGAGTGTATTTTCAGAGGAGCGTAAACCATTAATTTCAATGACATTACACTTGTGCAAAGTAGCAAATGGGACTGAAATGATGTAAATGAGCTTTGGGAACAAGAGTTGTGTAATCCTGTCTGCATAGAACTCCAGCAAGTACCAGGTTTGGTTTCCTCTGCTGGGAATTCAGGCCATAGCAAGAAAAGATGTATAGGATATATATACAGCGCTCAGGAAGAAAAAGAACGATTCCTATTCTGAAAAGACATACTCCATATATTTGAGTCTTGTTTTTACAGGCGCTTTCTGATGGCTTCCATGATTTTATGATTACCTGTTAGCTGAGGCAGAACACCACCTACTCTTCTTCGGTCTACACTAAAAAAACACACCAACAGAGGAGACATTGCTCCATTCAAGCTGTTTTTCATCTGGGGTTGTTTTTATGACACATCTAATAAAAGCAGCCTAATGGAAGGATGTTCTGAACAACACTTATGTCCTGCAATCAAATGCTTCCTGCTCAGCGGTGCCATCTCAGCTGAGATGCCTGTGCTGCACCAGAAACACTTTTTTTTATCCTATAGATCCACACTTGGTGCATTTTTGTGCATAATAATGTAGGCTATAAAAAAACAACATGGATCAGCTTTATTTGACACCAATGGTGTAGTAAAATCTTTGTAAAAGACGGTTAGAACAATCAAACACGATGAAGCTCACAATGTTTATTCCTAGTTTGTTTTTGAAGAAATGGGACAATGATTTTTTGAACAACATTAAACAGGAAACGCGATGTAAATCTTACTGACGGTTATATATAACAGACAGAAAACAAACATAATGAGCCATAAAGTGATAAGTCATCATACGATCAACTTTACCTTCATCTGAGAATAACAGCAGGTGAACGTGGTGGTGTGCAATATGTTCAAAATAAACATCTGGGGTTTAAGAAAAGCTGCAGGAGCTAATCATAGATTGAGTCAAATGAAAACACAATATATAACAAAGCTATTAGACAGTCGATGTGAATATAAACCACAGGCGGGGGTGATGAGAACACCTGGTTGTGGTAAATTTGAAGGTAAAGGACACAACATGGTTTCTAGCTGGCGTGACTTCATTATCGGCTGCTCAAAGACCAAAGACAGGTGATTATGTCTTTTCTTTTGTGTGTCTATTGTGAACTGAACAGATTATAGAACGCATTACTGGATGTACATCTACAACTAATTCACTTGTTCCCCGTGTTCTCAAAAGATTAATTAGGCTTAAGGCCTTTAATTAGAACTTTGGTTGGTGCTGTTTAAACTGGCCTCCTCTGCACCACCATGGTTCATGAAGAGCTGGATGCATGACTCACAGATGATGTCCAGTCAAATCCAGATCCACATTTGCTTGTTGTGTGGTAAATCTGAAATAAACTAATTAGGGAGAAATCAGAGGATAACATAAAGCTGAAAGGTCTACACACACTAGGAGTACTGATTGCACTTTGACTGCTGTACAGTTCTCATATTTGTCTTAGCTGCATTCCACGTATTTACAGTTTGTAGCCTTAAGTGTATTTGTTTACCTTTTTTTTCATTTTTTATGAATGCATTAATAATGTTTCTTTCCTTGCCTTTTGCCTTTCTGTCATCCTGCTCTGGGCCACCTCTTTAATTGCCCCTCAGGGATAAATAAAGTTGTCAGGATCTGGATTAGAGTCGGAATTAATGTGTTCAAGAAGCATTTTTCTCTCTTAATGATAAATTACACTGCAGGAAAAATATGTACTGAAGACTTGGTGAACTATCCTGGTTTGGTTTGCACACATCTGCAACTTCTGAACTGCTAATGAGGAGTTTAAGGAGACATATTATGAGTTTTTTCCCCTCAATTTATAATAGTTCTACGGTCGATACAAAACATATTTATGAAGTTCTTTGCACAAAATTACGTTAAGCAATTTCAGCAGTTTTATTCTTGACAGTTTCAGTACCTTCCAGAATGAGCTGTTTCAGGGCTCTGCCACGCCCACCCACCCCACGCTCAGGCTGCTATTAGCTAAGAAGATCAGGGGCCTCATTTATCAACCGTACTTACGTACAGATCTGTGCGTATTTCGTGCGTGGGAACGATTTTACGCATTGTGTGGTATTTACCAATTTGTACTTGTGCTTGAAAACGTTCCTAAATATAAGAACAGCTGTGACCGTGCGTAGGAACAGCATCTAGTGGCGGAACGAGGGAACCGCAATTCTGAAGGTCTCAGTGATCCACGCGTGTTCCTCATCCACTAATTATTCTACCCAATAAATAATTATTTCGGTGGATAAACAGCTGTGTCACATTATTGGTGCTAAAACACCCGTGACCGACGGGAGTCTGACTGTAGAACGGCTGATTTCGTGTTATTTTGTAATCACAATGTTTAATCTTCCCATGTTTATATTTTAAATCATTTTGAATTTATTTATCTATTATGTTTTAATTTAATTTAATTATTTTGACCTTGTGAAGCGCCCCGTGGTTTTTCTTGAGATTCGCTATATAAATGATCGTTTCTTCTTATTCTTATTATTATTGGAGGATTTAGCAGAGGGAACGGCTCTTCCGTGAGCGCAGCGCACTGATCCGATTCCAGTCCATATCCTATTTTACAAATAAAAGAAACCTCCAGAACCTCCTCTGCTACACGATCATACACGCGTTGTCAAGTGTCCGGTGTTTCGATCTCGCTGTCAATAAAGTTTGTCTTTTTTTTTCCGGGAAGAACCTTAGAACTCTTATATATACAGTCTTTGGGAAGAACCCAGGGAATCCCCTCCCGACCTGAGGACGTAGTGTGACCAAATATGGTTAATTCAGGGCGTTTCTGTATGTAAATGACGATACACGTGCACGAGCACCTATATACGCACAGGTGGGATTTATCATCAGACGATTGCGGAGGAACATGCGTACGAGAGGCCACCGCATGTTTCATAAATCAGGACATTGACTGTTCGTGCACACATTCTAAATTTCATCCGTAGGAGGGAATATAGGAACGTTTCTACGAGCGTTTGATAAATGAGGCCCTTGATATCTAGGAAGGACTCAGAGTAGACTCCTCCAGCAGCAGCTCTCCCTGGCAAGTGAGAGGTGGTTCTAATTTAATTTAGTCAATTTAGTCCCCATTTGTGACATCACAAACAAGGACTTTTTGAAATAGCTTGTTTTAGGCACACAGTTCCTAAAACCAAACCTAACAGATGGACATTTTTTTCAAGTCTGGAGCAGTTATAGATGCAGTAGAGACCCACATGGCAGCACAAAAAGATGCAAAATATGAGTTTTGTATAATAATAATAAAAGTCCTGGTTAAAACATGTTTAATTTGAGACAAACATGTCTAAACTTCATAGATCAGGTAACACCAAAGAGAGCTCATAGGGATGTTACACCACACATTCAGCATTGGTATCATTTAGCCTTTCTGTTGTAGCCAAGTCGAAAGCTCCATGTAACACCCCCCACCACTCACACACGCACGCACGCACGCACTTTGACTTCCTTTACTCTGTGGTCAAAAGTCACAAGAAAACATTTCCAGAAATCAGAGTTGAGGTAAGTCAGAGAAATGCTGAAGTCAGCATTGCCTTTCACTGGCAACCTTCTCAAAATCAACTTGAAACAAACTAGTAACAAAGGTTTGCTGCAGTGGAGTTCTTTCTTTAATTTTACTGCAATTAAAATGTGCAGACGTGTTCTTGTATTTATGCAGGTAATGTTTAGCAACAACAATACATTTTTGTGCAGATGATCTATTTTCCACCCTCAGGAGAATTCTCTGTGGAAACTCTTAGGTTAAAACAGCAAGATAGATGCAGGGTGGCAGAACTTCTGAAACCGTTTCCAAAATAGCTGCTGCACCGTGCTGCCTTTGTTTCTCATGTTTGGGGAATGTGACGGTATCCTTGTATCTCTGTGGCCCGGTGCACAGCGCAGCACTGTGAGGCTGCAGACAGCAGCTCCCCACGTAACCCTATTGTGACTGGCAAACACTGGGACGCTGCTGCTCCCCGCTGGCAGTGCTGCGCATGATGAATGATGCTACGCTGAACTAGTTTAAGAAGAGCATCACACGATCGTTCATTTGAAAAGGCACTGCTTCACAAAGTGGCCTGGGGAACGGCATGGAAAGTAATATCCATCAACAGCCAGCCAAGCAGCAGCGCTATCAGCAAACACAATTTAGAGCTCAGAAACATTATTGTTTTTCTTTCCCTCTTCTGTTCGTCTCACTTCAGCAATGAACTGCCCGAGTGATGCTCGTTTGATGAATATGATGTTCCTGTCATGATAATGTGAACTCGGCTGTTATTGGGAGAAATTGAGTTTGCATGAAAAGATGCTTCGAAAGAAAAGAAAAGTTCTTCTTTAAATAAAAGTCATGTCGATGTCACCTGCATGAGAAAATAAAAGCCTTTTCACTTTCTGGATGAAAGTCGTTGCTACGTTCTAAGACCTGGACAGGTCCCAAACAACATTTAAAATGTATAAAGCATCCAGTGGTTCTGATATACAACAACAAGTTAATCAAAAATAACAGTAAACAAAATATAACTCAATAAACAAATGTTTTCAAACTGAAAGTTAAGGATGGTGTACTCCACTGCACCATGTTAATACCATCCAAACTGAAATAAAACACATTTATAATACTGATTTGCTTAATAGTGTTTTAATACTGTGAGCAAAGACATTATTTATGCTGCCTTAATGTTTTGCCTCCACTTCCTGATTTGTAGCAGATGGAACTAAAAAATTAATATTTAAACATGATCATTTGATTAATGTCAGCCCAAAAAACAAGAGGCTGCTTAAAAAAGATACCTGATAAATGCAAAATCAGGTTAAAATAAATGTTATTTACTGTTATTTATTCTGTAATTTGCAGTCACTCTAGAAGGAATTATTTTCTCTGTTTTTCTAAATTCTCTCTAGTCTGGTGAGAAGATGAAGAGCTACTTTTTCATAGAGAACAACTTCTTCAAGTTCTTGTTTTCTCATAGATAGTGGTCACTACAGCAGATGTTTTCTTATTCTGTATGGAAAGGGAGGGGACAAACCTCCCCAGGTAGTTCACCATGCCCAGGACTGTTTTTAAGCTCCTGTATGTTTTCAGGTGGTGGAAGTTGGTGGATAGCTTCCACCTTCTCTGGGTCTGACTTGACTCCTTGTTTGTCAATGACGTTTTCCAGGAAGTAGAGCTGGCTCTGGCTTAAAACACACTTCTCCTTGTTGAGCTTGAGGCCAGCGAGTTCAATACGCTACCAGCACCCTTTCCAGTCATGCTGGTTGCTCCATAAACTAGAATGTCATCCATGAAAACTTCCACACCCTAGTGTCTCCAGCATTTTCCGTTTTTATTTTGTAGATTTTGTCAATAAATACTTTCCCATGTTCATTTCATGGTGATTTTGCATAACCATTGAAACCATATTAATGTCAGATTGCTGGCAGTGACAACACACCTGTTTAAGTCCAAAAAAGAAATCAAAGGAAATGTGTAAGTTATTGTCTTGAAAAGCAATTTTCCTTAAAGGTAAGATGGTTTCTATTTGGGATACTTCTATAAATTCTTCAAGACTGTCAAACCTTTTTGGTCAGAGCTCTTACTCTTGTTTTGGTCCTTCTCCACCTCCCTCACCCATGGTGTCCCTCAAGGTTCTGTGCTGAGGCTACTACTGTTCCTCCTTTATCTGCTCCCTCTCCAGCACATCCTGGGCTAATTTAAAGGAATCTCCTATCAGCTTTATGCAGATGACATTCAATTATACATCTCCTTTAAGCCCCATGAGATGTCTAAGTTCCAGCTGTTGCACACCTGTTTAGACTCTATTAAAAACTGGATGGCTGGGAACTTTCTACAGCTAAATGATGATAAGACTGAGATCCTCATCTGTGCCTCAGACAAGCTGATTCCCAAAGTCAGACTCTCTTGGTCAGCTTGCTTCTCCACCTCCCTCACCCATGGTGTCCCACAAGGTTCTGTGCTGGGACCACTACTGTTCCCCCTTTATCTGCTCCCTCTCCAGCACATCCTGAGCTCTTTTAAAGGAATCTCCTACCGTCTTTATGCAGATGACATTCAACTATACATCTCCTTTAAGCCCCATGAGATGTCTAAGTTCCAGCTGTTGCACACCTGTTTAGACTCTATTAAAAACTGGATGGCTGGGAACTTTCTACAGCTAAATGATGATAAGACTGAGATTCTCGTCTGTGCTCCAGACAAGCTGGTTCCCAAAGTCAGAGACTCTCTTGATCAGCTTGCTTCTCACACCAAACCCTCTGTCAGGAATCTTGGTGTGAGTGACCTTTGACCCAGCTCTCACCCTGGATTCTCATGTCAGTTCTCTTGTTCGCTCTTCCTTCTTCCATCTCAGGAACATTGCTAAGCAGAGTCTCTTTAATTATCCATGTCCCATCTTTAGTGACATGTTCTGCTTATAGATTAATTTGGTATCAATTATGACTCTAAAAATAGATAAATATCTTGACAAGAATAGGAAGTCACTTTCTTACATTTTGAAATAGATTTCAGGTTTGAATTGGATGTGGCAGTCGTGATTGCTGAAAAGAACCATGGCTTCAATAATGTGGCTCAGTCTGTAAAGTGAGCCTTAGCTTGGAAGGAGAATGATAAAGATGTTTAATACTTCATACATATTGGGATAATAGGACACTTCTCTGTTCTATTTCACACCGAGATTCCCCTCTAATGGGCCTCTTTATACTTCACTTATCTCCATATTTTCTGTGAAAATTTGCATCTATATGTTCAGTTTAATCAGGGTGAGCCCACACAGGGACGGTGTTATCTCCATTTCTCATCCTCTTCACCAGGAATCAGCTATTGATGGATGTCCAGCGGATATTTCCTGCTCTGATCAGGCTGACACAGGATTCTCCTCACATGGAGACGTGGTTCCTATGTGTCAGTTCTCAGAAAAGCCCGTCCACGAGTAAAAGAGAAAACGCTAACAGCTCCAAAGAATGATGAGAGCAATAAAGTAGGCCCCGAGGCTTGTTCTATAGGAGCAATATGGAGGATGATGTCAACACATTCACTGAAGAATGTCTGAAATGATTGGTCACAACAGATTGATTTGTTTTAAAATTATTTTTTTATCTACTTTTCCACTCATTAAATATAAATTAGCCCTATTTATTATCATTGTTAAGAAAGCAAATTTAGCTTTTATGCAGCTTTTATATGTTCAACTACTTTATTTTTAAATCCCTGTTAGACGTTTTATCTGGTTTTAGTTTTTGATTAAAAAGTTTGTTTTTTAAATAACTGTTTTAATACCCCTGAGGTTTCCTTAACCACACAACTGTTTTCCTTCTGTTCCTTTGGTTCCTTTACAACTACACTTATTACTGCTTAAACCCTGTTTTATTTATTGGCTGCTCTATTTTATTCCCTGCTTTTGATCATGCTTTTATTTTTCTTTTGTGCTGCTGATGTTATTCACCTTCTTGTTTTTTTAAGTTTCTGTGAAACACTTTGTGTCGCACCAAGTTGTATGAAAAGTGCATTTTTAATAAAGCTTGATTGATTGTTTAAACCAAGGGGCAAACTCCAGCTGCCAAAAGTGAAGCCAACATGACATTCACCAAAATTGCAGTTCCCCACTCATCCACTAGGGGCTGGCTCCAGAAAGGAGCTAGTTCCTATTGACTCCCATGTTAAAATGTCAACTTCACAGCAGAAACAAGCATGTTTACAGCCTGGTTCAAAAAAACATTTTATGGTTATTAGGTCAAGTTTGTCATCATGACAACTCTGAGGGGGTGATTTTTTTTGTAACTCATCTGTTTAGATGGAATAAATTAGCTTGAAATTATGAATTTTTTTGGGCGTGTCATTTTGATTGACAGGTGTCAGCGAGCCGGGGGTCATTTGTGACCCTAAGGGTGATTTTGTGCGACCCCTGATTGCATTTTTAGAATGATGATTTTTCTCTCTCTAGTAGGCTGTTGATGTAGATGGACACTTTCTAAAAAGTTCTTATTTTTGTACTAATACGCCTATTTTGAAACATTTTTATAAAATGATCAGATTTTAAAATAAAAAATATAACATTTTGTGGCTTGCAAGGACTATTAATTTGATGATTTTAGCCTTTATTTTGAAAAGTTTGGACACATCTGCACTAGCAGTTTGCCCTCCTGCTTGCTCCAGGGAAGGCCTCAGCCTTGGCCTCACATTAAAAATGTTACAGCCTATGGCAGAGGGTTGCTCAGCTGGGGTTTTCTGGCTAAAATTACAGACCAACCTCCATTTATCTTCGGTTAGCTCAGTTACCTCATAGATACATCGGCTCAGAGTTTGATGAGTGTCAATCATCTGCCCCTGCCCTCACAGCCCCGCTCTCAGCTCCAATTTTCCAGGAGTCACAAGACGCAGCCAATATGGCGGTGATGGGAACCGCCTACTGGGCTTCAGTTCAGCTCTTCAGAGAACAAACAGGTGATATTATGGAGGCTCCGTCCATATTATATATACAGTCTATGGTTTAAACGGATAAAAATACTGAAGATGTTGCTGTAAGAATCTTTGGATTTGGAGTAAATTGGATTCTTTGGTATCTATCCTTAGTCTTGCATGTTGAAAGTAGAGAACAATGATATCACATCATGAGATGTGAGGACGAGATCATTTACAGAAAATAAAACAGGCATTTAACAACTAGACCATTGAGATGAACAAATACAAAAGTAAATTTATTTACTGTTGAAAAGTAAGGTTGGGAGTGCAAACCAGTTAAACTCAAAATCCCAGAATGCACTTGAACAGCCCTACCACTCCTCCTGCCTCCACTCAAATCAGGAGACAGAACAAACTTTTTAAATAATTCACCAACTTTTAATCTGAGGAGATGACACTTGAACTTTTCAAACTCCGAGGCAGCGACACAAAAACATGACACGTTTGCTCTGCACAGTTCCCTAACAGTCACCTGTACTCCACCCAAGCTGCTGAAATGATTTATGCTCGACGGAATATTTACAGAAGCTTTTCTTCCTGATCGCAGGAGTCTCTCTCTCTAATTAATTCAGTATTTTCACAACTTGGAGTGTTAAAGAAAAATATGTCATCTCTTTGTCTCAGGATATTAGAGCTATAGAGTGTGTGTGCTTGAATTTATATTTCTAATTTACGTGTCTTTTCTCCTGTATTTGTAGAGTGAATATTAAGAGTTGTATATATACATTTTCATTTTTTGGAATTTTGGGCTGCTTAGATGGCCTGTAGTTAAATATTACCATTAGAAAAATCAAGAAAAAGCTGCAAACTACACAACATGGAATAAAAGGGAGACACATTATGCAAAACTCACCTTTGGCATCCTTTGGTGCTGCATGTGGGTCTCTACTGCCTTTATAAACATTCCAAACATGTCCTGTCCATCTGCATAATGTCAGTGTTTGGTTTTAGGAATTATGTGCTTAAAACAAGCGGTTTTAAAAAGTTCCCGTTTGTGATGTCACAAATGGTAAAAAAATAGAACCACTTCTCCTCCTCTGGAGGCGTGGCAGCTCTACTCTGAGTCCCTCTCGAATTTCGGAGCTTCTCAGCTTATAGCAGCCAATTAGGGCGAGGCGTGGGCTCTGCAAAGCTCCAGCTTGTTTTCTTAAAGTGACGGAGCCCTGAAACGGCTCATTCTGGAAGGTACTGAAACTGTCAAGATTGAAACGGCTGAAATTGCTTTATTTGAGAGGGATTTAGTACAAAGAACTTCATAAACATGATTTGTATCGACCATAAAACTATTATAACTTTGAAAAAAAGTCATAATATGTTTAAGGGTTCATTCTGAACAACAGAAGAAGACAGACATGCTTCGTCCATTTTGATAAACAGGTTTTGGTTGAAGCCTAATGACTGCAGCTGCAGCAGGATAACATCAACAGGTTGCTGCACACAGATGTGGGCCTCGTATTCTGCTAACTGGTGCTCTGAGAGGAAAAAGGCTTTCTGGGGTTTGTTCATTATCGGCCTGCATTACTCATAGCAGCAGTTAAAGTGAGGCTACATAATTAAGTTGATCTTAATTAATGCTCCCCCCTCTCCCTCTGAAACTCGCTGAGCTGTTTTTCACTTGTATTTATAATAGCAGATTGGTCTAATGGCATTGATTATGTAAATACGCTGTTTTGTACAATGCTGCTAATAATAATAATAAAAAAAAACTTGATGAACTACTTTACATGTCAGGTACGGAGACTTCATGACAGCATCCTGTAATCTAAAACACTTATATTAATAGATTCTCTGTTAATAACTTGTTCACCCTCAAGCAGAAAAATATAATAACCTCCCATGTAGGTGTGATGATTCTTATCATTAACTCCTGTGATTAGCTTTTAAGAGCGGTTAATTTCAGCTATACATTAATCAGAGGGAGAAGAGCAGGATGAGGACAGGACAAAGAGACCTGAAGCTGAATGAACCATAACTCTGTTAGGAATGCTTGTCTGTGAAAATATTCAATTATTTGTCCTCCGTCATCAAGACATTAATTGAAAAATCCACCCACTCTATTAGTCCTTGATCTGTTTTACAAATTATTCTTTGTTTCAGTATTTAGTCTGAGCACAAACACCTCCCACAGCAGGAAGGCATTATCGTTTAAAAGGAAGATTTTGGTAATTTTACAGCTAATT
The DNA here is from genome assembly GCA_006937985.1 of Aphyosemion australe. Classification (NCBI taxonomy): domain Eukaryota; kingdom Metazoa; phylum Chordata; class Actinopteri; order Cyprinodontiformes; family Nothobranchiidae; genus Aphyosemion; species Aphyosemion australe. The sequence continues at coordinate 532,124 of SSNS01000401.1, read as the reverse complement.
ATTAAAAAAGAGTATTTTACCTGTTTTAGGTAGATTTCTTACCATCTCAGTTTGAATTAGATTATACATCCAATGGGATTGATGAGCTAACAGCTAGGCCAAGTGAAGTTAAGACTAAAGTCTCGGAGCAGCTTAAAGCTACACCTGCAAATCTGCAAAACAAGCTAGCTTAGAACATTTTTAATGCCTCTTAACAACATTCTAACATAGTATAGCTACAAAAATGTTGTAAAGATAAAGAACAAACAAACAATGAAGAAATTATCTCGCTTTTGTCTAAAAAACTCAGCCAATAACACGGCTCGGACCGAAACCAACGATTGGACCATCTGGTTGTCGGTCTCACCGAGCCACCTGGGTCCTCCATTCATTACGCTTATTTTGCAACAGAACACCACAAGACATTTGAACCTAAACAGCGATTGGTGTTTAGTGCTCTCTCGTTTACCGTGGCAATGCATGTTCCCATATCAGGGGGCGTGGCCTAGGGTTGATGGCCAACGGCAGGGGTTAGGGTTCTGTGAATGTGTTTAAAAGTTAGCTTGTTTTTTGCAGATGTGCCATTGCAGCTTTACGTTTTTAAAGTTTCTCAACAGTCCTTATAAAGCTTACACTGCTGTCAATTTCACATTATGTGTTTAAAATTCATGGTTTATTTACACCACTGACTGTTTATATAACGGACAAACGCTGCGCGCCATCACCCGTAGGTTTCTGAAGAGCTGTAATGGGTGGTTGGTTCCCACAACCAAATTTTAATATTCATCATTTTTCATGACATGTTTTACCAAATTTGTCACTTATTCAAACTCTTTCCGTCACACTGAGGTGGTGCAGATTGATGTTTAATAACTTATAGAATTTAAACATTTTGGGTTTTGCTGGAGATTTGTAGTCTACTTGTTTTTCCTTGCTTGTCCATCTGAAATCCTCTCAGAATAACATATTTTTTCTGTTCTATAGTAAAAAAAGAAAAAGAAAATGCAAACTGTAGCTGAAAACACTTTAAAATCTGTGGCATGGCTGTGTGTGAATAGGTTTGCCTGACCAGCATTGTTCTCGTTCAGAAAGAATTGAATTCTGTGTGATGTTGTAACATTTCTGGGCTCTTCTGCCTGTGTTTGAAAAATGCAGTGATATGAGGGTGATGAAGACTGATAGAGCATGAAAGACAGAGTGAGATGGAGCGGGAGGGGATGCTCACGCTGTAATTCTTGTTGTCTTGGTAGGAAAGTTCTGTGTTTGAACAGGGAATGACGAGGCAGGGCACAAGCCTCTGGGATGGATCTCTGAGATTAAAGTGCCCCGATCGCTGTTCTCACATCACATCCCCTACCATCAGGGGGGGAATTCATTTACTCACATAGAGAGATGGAGCCACAGAGAGCATGGAGGAGAACTGAGAGAAAATGGAAGGCAAAGCAAGTCTGGAGGCTTTGTTGGAGCTGAAAGCAGTTGAACTCTCTGAGAGCCTCTGGTCGGTCCTACAGAAGACAAACCAGAGATGCTCACCCTGCAGGATATTTAACGCAGCACAAATGAATTTGGTTTATTTTTTTTAGCATTTTCAGCTTTGTTTTTGGATGTTTTGCAACATTTAAATTTTTTTTTCTATAAATGAGATGAACAGTTTCTATCTTACCTGTTGTAGATAGCTCTATAACTATAACGCGCTATAAGCTAATTAGCAGGTTTGGAATTTTTGCAGTCTTATGAATATTCCTTGATGTCAGGAGTAGAATGGACTCAAAAATGTTGACCAGAACTGTAAGATTTATTGACAACAGAGGTGAATACATCTGGGGAGAGATAAAGCGCTGATTGAGGAGTCAGCCAGAGGAGCACCAACGTGAGTCCTAGGTGAGTTCCCACTCCCTGCTGGTCACATAAAGGATTCTGTGAGTGGAGCATCAGTTATAAAGGGAAACTTAAAAAGTCTTTCATCGATATAGTCGTGTGTTGTTTGGGAATGAGCCTGCTCGGTGTTCTGACTCACACGAGGTAGTGATGAGAGTCGGTTCCCATTAGAAAAGTGGTGATTCTGCAACAAATCAAGTGTGATAAAATACAAGGATTACACCATTGGGTTATAAAAATTAAAGTGCAACGGTGGTCTTCTAACAGATTGTATTGCTGCAACAGACACCCCTGTTTTATAACCTAACGGTATAATTCTGGAAGACAAAAGATCAGAGCCGGATTATTCATAAATGACAAAGTAATACGTTTAGTGAATGTGAACTATTATTTCTTTTCATCTATAAACTTAAAACTTGCAAGAAAACTGCTTGAAACTTTCACCAAGGAGAAAATGAGTAGATGATGCCTCTTAGAAATGCTGCAATGATGAACACACTGAAGATTGATGATACTGGTTTAAGATGGCAGAAATGTACTTGTAATTAGCTCTGCTGTGACTAGCCGTTAGCTTTTCAATCTGATCAGTAATAATCTGTTTCACCAAACTGTGGCTGTTGGAAGAGCTTTTTCTAAAAGGTAAGATATTAAAAATGTATAAGCTTTCCACAGAAACTCAGTTAATTAGACCTCTACTTATCCTTTAACATCCTGTAAACAGCTGTTAATTCTGTGTGGAACCATCCACATGGCCTTTTAGTTTTTCCTCTCAAGAATGTACATGAACTCCATAAAAAAACCTGGTGTGGAGTGTAAAATGAAAAATCTGGTTGTGTGTCGTAACAGTTTCTGACATGATAATGATAATTAGCTCCAGATAATAATTAGAGTCAGACGTCTCCACTTGCTGCCTGGTTGAGCTGAAATTATAGTGGAAATAAGGCCGCAAGTAAACAAGGGAGTCATTTCATCCCTGGTCTCATCGGAAGCTTCTGTCAGGCTTTCTGAAATAGTTCAGAAGTTAAAATGAAGAGGAAAAAAAAACATTTTCACAACCTTCTTCTCCAAGAGAGACATTTTGGGAATTTGAGACAGCAATAAAACTTCCTACTGGGTGAGAAGCAATCAATCCTTGCCGCTCAGTACTGTATCAGTTTTCCTTCAATAATAAACCTCTGGAAATAGCTGTTTCAACAAGGGACAGATAATTTATCTGGTAGTTCTTGCTATTTAACTGATAAAATTACAAGGCTACTTATTTACATTGCTCATAAGTGAATATATTTAACTATTAGATAAAAGATACTGCAAACCAAACTTGGGACCTAGACCTTGTGACTCACCATCTTTGAAAAGATCAGATATTTTACCTTTCAAATCAAAAACCTGAGTTCAAATGAGATGAGGATGGACATCTGAAACTATGATCTTTGAGTAGTTGAAGGGAAAAAATAAATACATCCCTAGGATAATCACGCTTTAGATGGTGGCCAGTTAGGCTGTGTTAAATAATATAAAAAAAAGATCCAGGTTGAGAGAGAACTGGAGTTTAAACACGAGTAAATGGAGCGAGAGAAGACACTAATGACATTCAGCTGTAATAGAAAACCCTGAAGAACAAATGAGAAAAGAAAAGAGATGAGTAGAAAATAGCCACAAAACCAGACTTCTTGAGTCTTACCTGAGAGTGTCTGAACTAAAAGTTTTCTCTAAATGCAAAGAGTTTTGGTTTAAAGAGAAATTTAAATTGCATATTTACAATCCTACCCAGTAAAGAAAGCTCTCTAAGTTTACTTTCCACATGATTGAGGAGCTAACCGCCAGTCGTAGGGCTGCAAAGACCAAAGCTTATTACTGCTGTCAAAAAATGCACATCAAGTTATGCAGCGTGATTTTATAAACCTTTACACAACAATTATGCATTACTTGGTCATTTCAGCTGATACATCAAGTCCCGCCAAATTAACTCCTGAATACGTTTTCAATTAACAATTAACTTCTGCAGCTGATAGTTATACTAGTAAATAACCATAGATTATTTATAAATAACCTATTATTAACTATTATTATTAAGTTTTATAAGAGAACATTTACTTAAACTGCTGTGAAAGATTGCCATGACACACTGTGGTCTGAGGCCTCATTTACACCGAGTGCTGAATAGACGCAAATTGAGTCAGATCAGAGAATTTACACCGGGTGCGGAGCTCTGGAAAGTTTCTGCATGGTTTCCATTTATTCCAGATGCAACATGCAGATTGTCATGAAGTTAAAGGAATTACACGAGCCAGACAGGAAGTGAGACGAGTGCCAGTGAGGTGCATCTGGTTTATTTTCTAAATAAAACGCATGTTGCATCATTCTGTCTAGATTCTTTTGTTATTATCAATGATTTGCATGATTGTGATAGTATGAGAAGACGAGTCTGGCTTTTGTTTCCCAGCTCCTCTTTACACACGCAACTTTCTGGAGACGTTCAGCACATGATCTGCACTCTGTGTAAATGAGGGGACAGGTTTAACACTGACTAGCAGTTAGGTTATCAGTTATATTAGATGTAAACTTTATTTCTGTGAACTGAGGGCATCCAGGAAGCTACCTAAAATAAGTCAAAACAATACAAATTTTTAAATGTTTGATAATTGTGTAAAGAGGCTAATTCAGTAATATTCACAAAGCAGACACTGAGCTCTGAAATCCACCTATTTGTGTTGCACGTTTCTGGTAAATGTTTGTTCTACACTTATCAAAGCTCAAGGCTAATGTGAAGCTTAGTGCTGCAAAAATCTTGAAGTACGATATGAGATACACCCGCTCAGCCAATAGACATCAAACTGCTCCCCATTAAACCGAGTGTAGGCGGTAAATTTGCAAATAGAGCTCCTCCCCATCCTCCACACCACGCTGCCCTTTGGATCACATGCACACCCACACAAACACACACTAACACACACATTTTGATGCTTCTTTTTTTCTTCTCACAAGCTGGGACAGTAATTGTTTTCTTTTTTAATCATAAATTCCCACTATTTTTGCAAAATCCCCTTATTTTGCGGTGAACTCTCTATCAATCTCTGGTGGAATAAAGAGCTCACCGCAGGATTCAGCAGTGATCTCGGCACAAACTGCTGTTGGTGTGTAAGCCGCTTAAACGTTCAGGCACCAATTCTGAGCCTCGGTCCAAACACATGCATGAAAAATTAATTGGAGGTTTTAAATTGGTTTGAAGTGTGAGCATGTATTTTTGTCTTAAACGTTTCTGTGTTGATTCTGCTTTTCCTCAGACTTATTACTTGTTAGCAAATTGGCCGCGCTTACCCTCAGAAATATGCTTCTCTTTTCAGATTTAAAGCTACTCACACAAATAATTTATGGTTCTGTTCCAATCAGACCCTCTCTTGTTTAAAACAATACATGTCATTGAATTACAGTGAGTAACTGGGATACCACTGCCTTCTGGTGGGTGCGTTTGTTTTGCTCATAGTGGTAACTTCAAACTGTGCGAGTAAACTGGATTCAGCTACACAGTGTGCTGACAATTACAGCATGTGTAACACTTACACTGCAAACAAATATAATTTGGTTTACCAGCTTAAGGACCTTTACAATAAACATAACTGTCCTGTTTTATTTTAATATCCCACATTTTTAAACCCACCAGTAGAGGGCAGTGTGGGTTATGACCACGACACATGGGTTTGAAAACAGAAAATTTGGCTTTTGATTTATGATCATAAAATTCCCTCACACATTGTGTCCAAAAGATGAAAACTAAAAATCACCTTGACTACAGTAAACCGTTTCTTCAGGAAAACCTTTCCACAGTCTAAATGTTTATTTACTATTTTTTATTATTTTAAGCTCTGATTTTGTGTAGCACGTCTTTAAGGTGTAGAGGAGAGAGCATCTGCCTCCTGAACGGTGAAACTGAAAGCTGATCCTGCTGGAGAGGAGGAGATGGTTCTGCCTCCCATCCTACAGTTTTGACATGTCAAGATGTCTCGTGTGAAAAAGACCTACTCAGCACAGCCTGTACACGTTCACCCAGGTGTGAGAAGAAGCCTAATAAGGCACCTTTGTGAGTGGGCTGTTGGAATTCAAAATCAGTCAAATACTCAGTTTATTCTGCACCATTACTGAGATGCATTCTTGAAAAAAACAAACATGTGTTTTAGTTATATTTTAATTTTAAAGCAAAGCAATTGTCTGGAAATTGTAACATGTCAGATCAAGATAATACATTTGTATATTTGCCCATCTTACTGAGGGTTGTGTACAGTGAAGACCACAGAAACTAATTTCAGACACTATCTGCACACGTTCTAGTCGGATTTACAACAGATTATAAAATTATTTTATTGCCATTTGTACGCTTGCTCCTGCGGTTTGTTCCACACCTATTTTGAGTTGTACTGATTGCTCCTTGTTGTCCCACACCTGGTAACAATTTATCATTCTGTTGAAGACCTGTGTTTTATTTGCTTTCTGCCAGACCATCAATAAACATTTTAAGGCCAAGATCTTACTGGATTGCAGATGTTGGAAACTAGTTGGAGACAAAAAACAAAACATAAATTTCTCAATTGGAATCACACTGAATTGGTACATTCAACACCTTTGTGCCTTGTTTTATAGATGATGGTCTTATTTGTGAGATGTAATTGCAATTAAACAGTTCTGCTGTCAAGAAGTGGTGGTGTTTGGTTCAGACCCAAACGCAGGAGAGCAGACACAGGAAGCAGAATGGCAGGAAAAAAAATAAAATAAAGAACTGTTTTATTTGAATAATGGCAGGTAGGGTGACACAATAAAGACAAGAGGATATAACAAAGACAAGCACAAACAAGGGTTTATACACAAGGACAATTAGGGAAACAGGTGGGTAGGGTATGGGGAAGGTGAATTAATTAATTAATTAATTAATTAATTAAATTAACACTTAATGAGGGGAGATGAGACACAAAACAGGGGCAGAAGGAGCAGATCCTGAGAGTACCCCCCCTTAAGGGTGGCTCCCGATGCCCAGAACAGGAATAAAAAAAAAAAAAAAAGGGCGGGGGCAGGAACTTGGGGTGATGGAGCTCCTGGAAGGGAGGCAGGAACTCTTCCTCTGAAGATGGCTGGGGCTTATGAAGACAGTTGGAGCTCGGCGTGGACCTCTGGGTACAGCGGGTGCACGGTCTGGGTGAGCAGCAGAGGTGCGGAGAGGTGTGTCCGACCACACGCAAACACATAGGATGCTTTGGTCTCTCTCTCTCTCTGTGTGTGTGTGTGTGTGTATATCTTGCCACTTGCTAACAGAGAAACAAACAAAAACAAAAAAATACACCAACCTGATCACAGCTGAGTCTTTTGTGGTCAGATCCTTCTGTCATGAAGTGGTGTTTGGTTTGGACCCAAACACAGCAGAGCAGGTACAGGAATCAGACTGGCATGAAAAAAAAACGAACCATTTTATTTGAATAATGGCAGGTAGGATGACACAACAGGAAGACGAGACAAGGATCTGACAACAACAAGCACAAACATGAGGATAATCAGGGAAACATGTGGATAGGGTAACGAGGGGCAGGTGAGTCAAATTAACCCTTAACGAGGGGAGACTTGACACAAGACAACGGGGGCAGAAGGAGAAGTTAGTGACATTTGCAACAGTTGTGCAAATTTTCTTGCACAACTGTTAGTTTAGTCTTAGTTTAGTTTTAGTTTGTTCTCGACTGACCCACATTTTCAATTCAGCCACCAGACCTTACCACTTTCTGATTCACAGAAATGAACATGAGGAGGGTTTCAGATGCCCTCAACAACTCGTTTTTTGAAGGGAAATATTGTAGCGTCCACCGCACACAATAACAGTCTGAGACGGTCACTTCTGCTTTTGTTCCTTTAATCAACCAAGAGGAGTTGCTGTCGGCCGTAACCACGCCAAACAAAAAACCAACAAAAACTACCTCCCACAACAACCCGCGGGGGAACCAAAGCCCTCATCCACACCCCTCATCTTGCGCCTCCCCTCCCCCCGCCCCTTAGAACTCATTTTAAACATTTCACTCCATTACAGTGTAATAGAACTAACAAACACAACAGATCAAGTAACTGCCCAAAGGATGCAACACATGAACCCATACTGCAGACTACTATAACATAGAACACACAAAGTGCAGCACGCTACAATATGTTGCACAAACACTTTAAACATGTTTTAGTTTAGTTTTTAGTTTAGTTTTAGTTTATTGATTTTTTTTGAACATGTATACATAGAACCGTGTTCAGTAACTAAAACAAATTGATCTGTATGTATACGCACACATATACAAACATATATACATAAGCCATATAACACCTATACACATATACATTTACACACACACACACACACACTAGGCAGAGGAAAACTACATACATAAATAAAACAAATAATAATAATATTAATAATCTCCCTTATGATAATAATAATAGTAGTAATGATAATACCAATAATAATATTAATAATGTTCAGTGATATACTATCATTTAGAATACATGTTCAAAAGGAGTAGGAAGAAGCTTGCGCTTATTTAATCCCACCCCTCCTCAATAGCCAATATCTAATAAGCAGTTATATTAATCCCTGATTTCCATAAATATTATAACTCGGAGTTGTGAACAATTGTCTGAAATCTTTTACATAGTTACATAATATGCACTTACACACATGCAATCATAACACTTCTTTAAAGAAAAAATAGATATATTTTGTGAATTTAGGCACATTGTGTTAAGAAACCTTCTTCCTCTTTGTATCGTATAAAAAACATGTGTTTGTACTGTTTTTTAAACAGCGTCATGCTTGGACATCGCCTTAGTTCTTCACTCATTTTGTTCCAAATTTTCACTCCACACACAGACAGACTAAAGGTTTTTAAGGTGGTACGGACTCTAGCATGTTTGAATTTGAGCTCCCCTCTTAACTGATACCTCCCTTGTCTTTTATAAAACAGTTTTGAAATATTATCTGGAAGAAGATTGTGGGCTATTTTATACATTTGCTGGGCTGTTTGAAAATGCACTATATCATAAAATTTTAAAATTTTTGATTTTAGGAATAATGGGTTTGTATGATCTCTGTAGCCCACATTTTGAATTACTCGTAGAGCTCGCTTTTGTAGCACAAATAATGTTGATAATGAGCATTTGTAAGTATGTCCCCATACCTCTACCCCATAATTTAAATATGTAGAAACCAATGCATAGTATAAGATGTGAAGTGAATTTTGGTCCAAAATGTGTTTGACTTTATTTAGTATTGAGATGCTTCTTGAGATTTTACCGTTTAAATGTTTTATGTGAGATTTCCAGCTTATTCTGTCATCTATTATTACCCCAAGAAATTTAATCTCATTGACTCTTTCAATTTCAACACCATCTATTTGTATTCTCACTTGTAGATTCAATGTGCTATTTCCAAACAACATGACTTTAGTTTTATTCAGGTTTAATGATAATTTATTCAAGTCAAACCACTTTTTTAATTTGTGTAGTTCTGAGCTGACCATATGTAAGAGGTCATTAAAATTGTCCCCCGAACAGAAAATATTTGTGTCATCAGCATATAAAATTAACTTTAACGATTGTGACACCTTACAGATATCATTTATATAAAGAATAAACAATTTTGGACCCAGTATAGACCCCTGGGGCACACCACAAACAATGTCCAGGCATGACGAGCTAATTCCATCTACCTTCACAAATTGTTTCCTGTTAGTCAAATAATTCCTTATCCAGTCCAATGCCACCCCTCTAATTCCATAGCCATGTTCAACATACCATTGACACACCTGTTGTTTAGCACCTGCTTCAGCGTTGTTGGATTACGCGCTGAGAGCCCTGAATCTACCAGCTGGATGCTAAAGGTGTCTAGATTTCTTAGACACCTTTAGCAAATTGCTAAGTCTAGGTTTTCCTATCATCAATATGAGTATTTGCAGTTTTGAAACAAGATAATTAATCAGAGACATAAATCTGAAGCCAAACAACTTGGATTTCACAGGAATCTAATAAAGTCTAAGAACACCAGTCATAAGATTCAGAAAATAAATTAAAACAGGTCCGTGACAACAAACCATGATCTAACTTTAATTGCCATCATGCATTTTATTAGTTTTTCAGGCGTATTCTTGACACACAGGAGACACTTTTAGCCTTGATGTCTCAGATCTATAAATGCTGTTCTGCAGCAAAAAAGGGAACAAAAGCAATTCAAACCAGTATGTGAGCTTACTGGAAATGTCATTTTCAGTGATCCAAGCTTCCAACAGGCAGGGATATTTTAGTTCAGTGGTTTTTAATTTAAAAAACAAGCAGCCATTCATCCAAAATCTTACACATGACTCAACAAGATTAAGAGAAATCAGACTCTGTTTCAGATAAACATTTTCTCCCACTCAGATAAATGCCTTTTCATAGTGATCATCAAAATGTTTGGACCATCTAATTCCTGACTAGGAAAATATAGAGAAGATCCATCAGCGTGAAGCGATATGTTATCATCATCTGCTGAGCTCCTGGCCCTCATGCTGCTGCCTAAAGTCACAGGTTTCCCCCTGAATTCTTCCACCTCTGATTTGAGCAGAGAGAAGCTCAGAATAAACGTCTCCTTTTGACTTTTTTCTCATTTCAGTCACACAGGCACATTTACAAACACACAGTGGCAGGAAAGGAACATTTAACTTGTTTTTCAGGATGGAGGAGACATGTTCCCCATCCTGTGAACTTTCTCCAGATCAGCTGTCCCAGCGTACAGCTCTGCAGTGCCTCGTGGAAGTTTATTGCTTGAAAGGGCATGAGTTATCTTGAGCTCCTCCTTTTATGCTGCAACTTCCTGCAATCTGCTGATGTTTCATCTTAAACCTCCCAGTTTTTGGTGCCCAATGAGCGCTCCGAGCTACAAATCCCGGAGTGAGCTCTAGTTTCAGTCAGACGGGGAGAAGACACATGCTTTCTCAGACACAGCTTTGAGTTTGAGACCCATCATTTCATGGCACAAACATTTCTACTGCATGTAAAACTTCCCCACCTCAACTTTATTTGGACGTTTTCAAATCACCGTGCAAAGTGATTACAATTAGAAAAGAAATGAGCACAGATGCTTCACTTTTTGACATATTTTCAGTTATGTTGTAAAAATTAAAATCACCTTTGAGCAGGTGAGCTGCAAGATAGTGGACGTCTGTAAAATCTCTCTGCCTGAAGAACCCAAATGGCAGCAGCCACCCGCCATTACATCTACTAAACAGAGATGAGAGCTTCCTGCGCGAGTCCTCGTGTCTGAGGTTTGTCAAAGCAGCCCAAGGCTCCGCTAAGTTGAGAACCACAATTCAAACTTTTATATTTGAACTTTGTGTTTCCTACATGCATTTCCTCTGATGGGTGCTTTCAGCTTAATGATGGTGAATAAATAGCCAAGAAATTTGTAACAAATAAAAAAATAACCTTTCTAAAAAACCACAGATGGACTGAAATGTGTAACAAAATACCATTGTCCTGCATCAAGTACCAATCTAGTGACATGATGCATGGTTTAAAACACTATTATTGTATTTTGACTCTCACAGAGTTGTATTTTTTTCTGTGAATAACTTCAGAAATGATCAAATTCCCTTTTTCTACCTCTTTTGTGATGTGTTTTGGAATTTGAGGCATTCAGGCACACCAGTGAACTCAAAATGACATGCACAACTCATGCACGGTTATTTCTTAACCGTTTAAGAACCGTTAGCCAAGAGAATTATATCACTTCAGCCTACAAGCCAGCACTGTTCTCTGGTTTCGCCTGGTTGCTGGGTGGTGGTTGGCTGGAGACCTTGGGTTTATGCTCAGATGGTTGGATTACTGGAACACAGGATATTTTAAAGCTGTATACCAGGGACAGAGTGGCCAGAAACTAGAGTTAGTGGGTCCTTCATCAAGGTGCCTGGTTCTTGGCAGACTACAAGTGAGTTCTAGGATCAAGAATTCCAGCAGTACTAATACTGAGATCATCACAGTGGATAAAAATCAGATGCAGCTGGTTTGAAAAGTGACCTGGAGTTCAGTTGGATGGGTGAAGACACTCAGGAGTTTGTCCTCATAGACCAGTAGAGAGAATCCATGGGTGCACTTCGGAAACTGGTTGAGGATCATGCAGGAGCTTCTTAAAGACTAGAAGAGGCTGATGCAGGTATGGACTTTCAAGATTATGACTCTGGTAAAGGAAAAGGTATTGTATCATTCACAGTAAGGAGAACCATGCTATACTCCATGGCTCAAGAAATGGAGAAGACCGTGGCTGTAACCATGATGCCTGAGAGGAAGTGAGTAAATAATCCTGCAGCTGAAACCTACCCACATTTAGATATTTTACCAATTGAGTACAACATGGTTAACAACGCACTTTACTTTTTTAGATGCACTTAACATGTGATTATTTCCCTGCATGTATTCCTGCAACCCTATGTGGATTTATGCATCATTTTAGTGGCCATGCAATTTGCAACCTTACACAAAAACAAACTGTGGTTTATTTCCCAGTCAACATCATTATGAACCATAACTATGATGTGCTATTTTATACCTCTTTTCATTTATTTTGCACTCTATAACAACCATGCATGCACTTGTGCTACAGAGGCACCAGCTTGATTTCATAGTCAGCATTGTTAAATACCATGCACATTTCTCTGCAGCTGCAGGTCAGGCATCAGTTTGACCTGTGCGATATTTCATAATAAGCATTATAAACACAAAATGCAATGCCTTATTTTTGTGCTGCACACATTGCTGTATTGTATTCCAGAGCAAGAAATATTCTTTATTGAAGCGCACATAATGGCTCTATAACGATGTGTGAGTTGAGCACAGGTTGTCTGAAATACTGAGAAAGCTCAACCAGCTTGCTTGTGTTTTTAGGGAATATGCTTTCTCTTTAGGAGCTTAATGATTCATTTATACTGAACTGTATTTAAAAAAAAACACTTTGTCTTAAAATCCTGGGTTTTTCATAAATCTGCTGCTACAGACCCAATGCTTATCTTAATCATGTTGATGTTAATAATAAAAACCAACTTTCATTAGCATATTAAAAAACCTCATCTTCATTTTAGAAGTCTATCAAGGCCATGTACACACGTAACCGGGTTTTTGTAAAACCGAATATACTCCTCCGCCCATCTAGGAAAAAAATCTTGGGTCCACACCACCATTCAGCAAAAAAACCCAGTGCATTGTGAAGGACATTCATAGGCATGCCGAGCCTATAGGTGACAGTAGTTCCCCAAATTGTCAGCATCTTTGATGAAAAACATTCTTTGGATGTGGAATAACGAGGTGGTGGGTAAAAACCATCCTTAACTTGTGGTCTTTGACACAGGGCAGTAACTGAGCTTGTGAAAACAAGTAAGTGTAAACACAGGTCCCACATGATGTCAGAGCATTTCTGTCATGAGCAGTGACGTTGCAAAACCCAAAACCTGGTTATTTATGGTCATTTAATTGCTGACAACAGATAATATGTAAATCTCTAACTCGGTCAGAGTTTTTTGAAAGAATTGTTTTTGGTGCTGTAAATATTTACTTTCATGTGGATGAAAGGTAGAAAAATATCTTTATTTTGTGGAAAACCCAGCTATGTGACTACAGAGTCTTAGTGGGTAGTAACTGGTCGGAGCCTTTATGTACCAAGACAACACAGGTCCAAATAAAACAAAACCACAGAAGCACAATTTGACCAATACTTGTATCAATGATCTACATTCCTACCCTCATCTATGGTCACGAGCATTGGGTAGTAACCTAAAGAACGAGATCGCGGATACAAGCGGCCGAAATTAGTTTTCTCCACAGGGTGACTATAGGCTCTCGCTTAGAGATAGGGTGAGAAGCTCTGTCATCCGGGAGGGGCTTGGAGTAGACCTGCTGCTCCTCCACATCGAGAGAAGCCAGTTGACGTGGATCGGGCATCTGGTCAGGAAGCCACGTCTAACTGGGAGGAGACCCAAGGAAAGACCCAGGACACGCTGGAGGGACTATGTTTCTCGGCTGGCCAGGGAACGCCTTGGGACCCTGGAGGAGCTGGCCCAAGTGGCTGGGGAGAGGGAAGTCTGGACCTCTCTGCTTAGGCTGCTGCCCCCGCGACCCGACTCCTAATGAAAATGGATGGATGGATGAAGTGAACTGAAACCAACTGAACATTTCCAAGGCAAGCGTACCTTCTGTTACATGATAAGAACCACCACAGGAGGCCATCTGTGAAGTTGGGACTGAAAATGAAGACCTTGCTGTAGGCTTGTGCACAGAAACTCTGGACCACATAGAGACCTGGAAGTCTACAGCTGGAATGCTGAGCAGAAGCTAAGCTAGGGTAGTGTGCAGCATGGTGAAAGGAGCATTAGGATTCCGGGCTAAGCAACAGGAAGAAACAACATTTCTTCCTTTCTCAAAAAGCTACACATTTTGAGGTCTGGTGCCGCTGTGAAATTTTCCTCTGCTCAGTATCTGCAGCAGATAAACAGACCAAGAGCGTTTTGTTCAAGTGCCTGGGTACAAAGAGACAATACAAGGTTAGCAGCATTATTTTCATGTTTTTGCATCACCTCAGAGCATTGTTTCCCTCTGAATACGAATGTAACAGTTGTTAGGGAGTAAAATGCAATAATGAGCTGTAGTTGCATCTAACACTGAGACTATTTTTATTCGTGAGTTTGTGTTTATGCTAGAAATAAAATCACAAAAGCATGTTACATAAAAAAGCAGCAAAAAGAGACTGTTGTATTGTCGTGTATAGCCTCCAGAACCACCCTACCCTCATGCCCCTCATTGTTTAAAGTCACTGAATCTAACTGTAGGTGAAAACATCTATCAGGGACAGGAGTAAATTCATGCGTGAGCCTGCAGATTCTCATATAATAACCTGATATCTGTTCAGCAGGCAGGTGAACAACTCAGCGTCGGTACATTACAAACTCCCAGGGCCCCTGAAGGAGACAAAAAGAGAAAATTGTTTGGCAGGATCATAAAAAACACAACCTGAATACATTAAGTCAAACTTTAGGAGCAGGAATAAACTAGTCATAGATCACAATGCATCTAAAGATAGTTTGCATCCTGGATTTTACTCCTTTTGAACACATTCTGTTGTGTTTGCAGCTCTTATCACACATTTCCTCCATAGAACCGCCCTTCTCCATAAGACTGAGTGTTGCTGCCTGCAGTCTCACGTATTGATTTCAATTTTTTTGAGCATAGGAACCCCAGAACAGCACCGAATAGCTCACATCAGCATGATAATCAATCACTTGTATATTTTCCTTCGAAGTAACAGATTTCTTTTTTAAAGACAATAATTTCAAGAAGTGGCTGCAGTTTCACACTGCTGCTCACTGGTCCTCATGAATTTCAATCTATTGATTAAACTCCTGCATGGGGCAGCTGCTTCGTCAGCAGTCTCTGTCGGCGCAGGAAGGAAAAACACTGAAGGGACACAGCCAAGAACCCTTTCCTGAAACATCGGCTTGAATTTAACCGTTTCAGGTTACCTAGGTGAACAGATCACATTTTTCTTGACTATCTTGACTTCAGCAAAATGAGTTTGTGAGGTCATTAACCGATCCACCTTTAGGAGGTTTTGTTGTGCGTTACGTAGGTGTGTGTGGCTTGTGTTAGTGTGCTTCCTGATGATCGATGCAGTTAAAGACTCATTTAATAGCACACTGCGACATGCTCAAATGTCACCACAGCCATTTCACAAACACGCAGTTACTAACAGTAATTTGCAG
Organism: Aphyosemion australe; assembly: GCA_006937985.1. Taxonomy (NCBI): domain Eukaryota; kingdom Metazoa; phylum Chordata; class Actinopteri; order Cyprinodontiformes; family Nothobranchiidae; genus Aphyosemion; species Aphyosemion australe. The sequence continues at coordinate 516,474 of SSNS01000401.1, read as the reverse complement.
GATATCAAATTTAAGTCTCGCCTCAGTGATGAAGTGATTAAATTGCGTTTATCTGCCAGCCTAGAACACCGTCAGCAAAAGAAACTGGGAATATTTTATTAAAAAAAAAACAACTTGCATCATACGGAACAAATTATATTGAAATGTGGACATAAAATGTTTATCTTTGAGTGATGAGGCAGCATCGGCTGCAGAGGTTGGCTAACATGTGGTAAATATGTCTCAAAGAGCTGCTGAGGATAAAATGTTGCAAGGAAGAAAAATATCACTCATTCTGTGTGGGTGTGTGTGTGTGTGTGTGTGTGTGTGTGTGTGTGTGTGTGTGTGTGTGTGTGTGTGTGTGTGTGTTCTTCATGAAGCCTACGTTTTCATTAACATCATCTCTGAAGAGGTTAACTCACAGTTGTCAGTCTTCGTCAGTAGATGATGAATGATTATAAAATATCCAGGTGACAACAAAAACATGTTACATATTTAATTTGCGCTGAAGCATCAACATAGTGGAAACACACCAGAGGCATTTTCTTAGAAGCTGCTTGGATTTCAGCTTTAATAATCAAAGTGTAGATGGAAAAGGAAGTAATTTCCAGAATCAGAAAATTTGCTTTCATTTTTTCATTCACCTTTTTTATATATATATTGCATCAACACTTTTTGGTACATGAGGTTTGTTCTTCTGCCTTGAGCCTTATGTCATCAAAGAGCAGCTTTAATGTAATTCACATCCGAGTATCTTGGAAATCAAGAAGCTAAAAATAACCATCTACAGCAGATGAACGGTGTCTGGCGGTCATTTCTTTCAGAAATCAGAACAAATCAATCAAAGATGCTTCAACTTTCAGCTGATTTCTACCAAGAGAGCTTCATGGTTGGTGCTAATATACTACCTCATGTCTGTCCAACATGCTCTTGTTATCTTTGGTATTCTTTATAGACTGCCTTGCCTTGCCTTGCCTTTTCACCTGTAAAGTGAGGACCTTTAGTTGCAAAGTGAGGACATTTGCCCGATCCTCACTTTGATGCAATGGATGGTCCTCACTAAGATAGAAAGATGAGAATGTGTGTGTGTGTGTGTGTGTGTGTGTGTGTGTGTGTGCGCGTGTGTGTGTGTGAGATTCAGGTGAGGAAGTGTGCAGCCAAGTAGTCAGGAAAGAGGGGGAGGGCGTGGGAGATGATCAAACAGGGATTCTAATTCAATTTCAATTCAATTCAGTTTATTTATATAGCGCCAAATCACAACAAGCGTCGTCTCAAGGCACTTCACAAAGTAAACATTCCAATACAGTTCAGTACATTAAGCCAATCAGTAAAAATGTTTCCTATATAAGGAACCAAGGAGATTCAAGGAGCGTCAGTGTCTCGATGCAATCCTCATACTAAGCAAGCATGTAGCGACAGTGGAGACGAAAACTCCCTTTTAACAGGAAGAAACCTCCAGAGGATCCTGGCTCAGTATGAGCAGCCATCGGCCATGACTCACTGGGGATTGAGAAGACAGAGCAGGCACACGCACACCACACACACACACACACACACACACACACACACACACACACACACACACACACACACACACATATGCACGCACGCACACACACACACACACACACAAACTAACGACATATATATCAAGTAGTGTTTCTATGGCTACACTGTGATTTCTTAGTAGAAATTATACTGTATTAAGTAAGATAAACTTTATTTTAAATGACAGATTTTCTGTTGTGTTTCTGATATTAAAGTTTGTCAGCCCTCTGGGGCCCCCTTGTGGCCAAGCAATTGCCTGCCCTGCCTGTCAGCACACGACGCCTCTGTTCAGATTCAGCTAAAGAAATTGGAACTAGTTGTGTCTTTGTGCTGCTAACAAAAAGTCCAGAGATCCAATTTGAAAGATGTTGCTTATATGTCAACATACAACACTAATTTATATGTGGAGTTTAAAAATCTGTTTGTACCTGAATGAGTCAGCGTTAAGTGGTTTAAAATCAACAAAACAACATAACAATGAATCACATCCTGAGATTTTTCTGGTTGTCGTGAAGATGTTTTGCCTCTCATCCAAGCAGCTTCTTCACTTTTAAAACTCTGATATGAATCATATAAAAAAACGATCAAGTACAGGACAGAAAAAAAAGAAAAAGCATGCAAAGTTTGCAGAAGAACTTTTGATCAAGGTCCCTTAAAACATTTTTGCAAGATTTTTGCATGGCCCACTAAAGGAAAAACTAATGAAGGATGGCTCTGGTTATAATATTCTTGCATATTTAACTTTTACCATCTTTCTGTCATTACATTAAAAATCTCTTCAGTTTCCAACTTTTTTCTGTTTAAACCAAGAAGGAAACATCTATTCTCTAAATACAGATGGATGACTTATAAAATGAAAATCCAGCATACAATGAAAACAGCTTGAGTGCTTGGTGGAGGGTTTATTTGCACAAAAAACAACGTGTAAGACAATAGGATTGTATTCAGATAAGAAAGCAACTCTAAAACCTTTTTTCAAACTCTGCTTTTATTTAAATAAAATGACCTTCTCAGAAAACTGAAAACAATATGAGACAATTAAAACTTTACAAAGTTTTAAACAGGAACCCTAGACTTTTTACCAAACCTAACCTCGAAAACTGTTTTGTTGTGTTCTTGCCTTTAGATTCTTGCAAACAACGATATTTCTTCCTTTTCTATTGATCTCTAGATGTAACTACATCTTTATACATCCTGCCTGTGATGTAAAGTGAATAGGACAAGTTAATTAAGTCTGTCATTAGGGATGTATCTGAGATTTAAACATTTTTGAAAGTTATTATGCTCATTGAAATTCAGAAGTCTTCTTGCTGGAGTGGCAGGCTGGGATTTGTTGTATTTGCAGAGGTGGAGAGGGATGCAGTAAAAGGACTGCTTTGCATATTCATGGAAGCAAAGATGTGGAGTTACTGGATATAGACATTTCAAAGCAGTGAAGTACTATTTAGATGCATTTAAACTGACATACCCACATGAGAGCATTCTGCGGCCATTCAGAAGAAACATCGTTTTTTTTGTTTATAAATGTAAAGTTAGGATGTTGAGAATTGGTCAAAAATTAAACTACTCATAGCCCAATGAAGAAAACACTTGTGTCTTGAATCTTATAACAACTTAAGGTATTTTAATCAGTAATTGCAGCAGTGTTCTCAGCAGAACTCAAAAAACTTTCAAAATAAGAGTCTCAAACATACACTTTTCAAAACCTCTCCAGCTTGTAGAATTATGGTTCTGGTAAAAAGCATTCGCCTCTAGACACATTTCTTTTTGTTAAATTTCAATTGCAAACAAAGAAAACCTGTGTAACAAAATGCAGTTTTCAAATGATGAGTTCATTAATTAAAGGGGAAAAAAGCTGTCCAAACCAGCTGTGCACTTTTGTAAATAATCACCTCTTAATCACGCTTAAAGCAGCAATCCAAAGTTTTCCCCTTTCAGGAGTTATGTATGATTTTTTAGAAATCCGTAAAAGTGATTATCTTATGTAGTGTGATATAATGTAAGCGATACGTCTTTTTTTTTTTTGCTAAGCCCGCCCCCTGCCCCGTAAAATCTGTGCTAAGCGCCAAGTAAACCTAACCAATAGCGTTAGACTACCGCTTACGTGCTATAGAGTTAAGGAAGCACCTCGGCTGGTGCAGCATTGATGAACTTTTCACAGACAAGTAAGTCTTTAAAATATAAATATATGAAAACACAACATGACATGAGAATAATAATTGTAAAACAACATGTTTTAGCTGTTTGTCAGCTACAGAAGCACATTCATAAACAAGAAACGGGCAGTCGCCATCTTAAATTATCGAGTCGACCGACTATTGGTGTGATATGCTTGTCAGCCACTAGATGGTGCCATCAGATAAAAGAAATACTCTGGAGAGCTACTTTAATCGTAACACCCTTGGTGGAAAAACTGTGACCAAGAGTTTGTGAGAACTGGTAATGCGTCTCTTACATCACTGTGGGAATGCTGGCCCACTCTTCACGGAAGTGTTTTAATCCGAGGGTTTTCCATCATGTTTAGGGTCAAAGGGCAAATGGTTTTCCACAGGATCTTCTGGTAAAGAGATGATGGAACCATGTCCACCCTGTTTGACTCTTGGTATGATGCTTGTCTGAAATGCAGAGTTGGTTTCACTCCAGATGCAGCAGAACACACACCTTAAAACATCCACTTTAGGCTAGTCCTGCCACAGAATATTTTCTCAAACGTCTTGGCATCACAGAGATGTTTTTTATTTTATTTTTTGCTAAATGTGAGTTCTTTTCTATCAGCAGAGGTTTAAAAGTCTCCTAGATATTCTGTCGATAGATGTTATATTTTTGAGGTCGTTTAGCCTACTTTGCTTTGTCTTTACATGCCCAGCAGTAATCATGCCTGGACGTGGCTGATGAAACAATCAGAAAAGCCACATATCTTTTTGGTTGGGACTTTCTGAAATTTTCATTCTGGCTTTAATTCCGATGCACAAATCAAACACATTACTCAGTCTTCTTTTGTTCCTGTTTAATAAAACCTCTAAAACATGTTCAGGGTTATCTGCCCTCGCCTTGACTGCAGTAATAAACTAAACACAGTTAGCACTCAGGAGTCCTTTCTGTGTTTTGTTCCAAACGCTGCAGTCAGACTCATTATGAGACTAAAAAACACAAAACATCTCCCCCGTGTTAGCCTTTCTGCTGGCTCTCTTTTAGGTTCTTTATTGATTTAAAAATCTTACTGTTCACCTTTAAAGTCTGAAACGGCCATGAAGACATCACAGACTTATTGAATTGTGCGTAACATCGTGATGCACAGACAGACCCCACTAACTGATCCCCTGTCACAGATTGTGACAGAAATATAACTTCAGTTTGACTGATCTCCATCTGGCTTCCAAAACAACCTTAAAACTTTCTTCTCCTTGATATTGAGATGAACAATATCAGACATTTATTATTTAAAGTCACCAAATCTTAAAGTCCTTAAGTGTTCACAGTGGCTTCAGAGTGACGAGCAGGTCCTGGTTTACATGGTTTTTGTGTGTGTACAAGTATCTATGGTGACTCCCTGACTTTCTCCATCCCTCTGTGTTTAAGTGACTCACCTGAATTAAACCAGAGCAGAACTCATCACCCTGGTAACCAGCTCAAAGTGAACCTTGGTGATTTCAATGGCTCCAGAGCTTTATTTTTACACGTGGTGTGCCTCCTCCACAGAACGTGGTATGATCAAGTCTTTAGACTCTCAGTGAAAGCTGACTAATGAGAACAGACAACCATACGTGCCCACACGCTTAAAGGTGATTTAGTACCATCCCTTTAACTTACCTCCTCAAACTGTGGGAAGGCACTTTAAGAACAAACACATTTGAAATAAAGGCTCAGTTGCACCAAAATGTAAATGTTCCTCACATTGCCCTTTGCTACTACTGAATAGAGCTGGGTATTGTGGCCAGTTTCCTAAATCGATTTGATTTTGATTCATAAGGCTCTGAATCGATTCAATTTGATTCGATTCAATTCAGTCTTGTGATAAATATTAATAGTTTTTGGATATGATCAGATGGCATTGTCGCAAATTTGGAACAAATTGGCACCCGGAAGTGCCTGCAGATCCGGTCCCAGGTCCGTCTGGTTCAAGGGGAAAATTTGATTTTAGGCCTAATGAATCGATTTTGCTAAATTTATATGAAATCAATCTAGAATCGATTAAATCGATTTTTTTACCCAGCCCTACTACTGAATATTTTGTCTCAACAGACTTTTAAATCTTTTTAAACTTGGGGAAAAGTATTGAGTCATTATGGATGTTTTTGAAAGATATACAGAATAGCATCTTGGAAAGATCCCACTACTTCTGATAAAGCAAACAACTTTTATAGCTCAGAGTTTTTTATTTATTTATTTTTTAAGTTAAAGTCTAGTTAGTTGTCACACTGGTTTGTGAAGTTTCTTTCCTGCATTTGACCCATGCCCTGGAGGAGCGGTGAGCTGCAGACACGGCCGCGCTCGGGGACTATTTGGTGGTTTAAACCCCCCATCCAACCCCTTAGTGCTGAGTGTCAAACTGGGAGGCATTGGGTCCCATTTTTAAAGTCTTTGGTATGACCCAACCATGGATTTTAACCCACAATCTCCCAGTTTCAGGGTGGACACTCATACCACTAGGCCCCTGAGCTGGTCAGTTTTAAATGTTAAGTTTTTTTTAGTGTTAGAATATTTAAAATCCATTGGTTGAGCGTGTTATAGTCTTCTGATATGTTTTGATTCAAAATTATCTTGGTATTGCAGATGTTCCCTAGATGTTTCTTCAGTAAGTTAGAAATTGAGAATTTTATATATTTGCTAAATTAACATTTTTCACTTTGGTAACTGCTGCCTCTTGGATTAAAGGTTACATGTTAACTACAGGGAAGACTTATTAGATGCTGTTTTCCTAAAATCAAGAAAATGACATTCACACTCAAATAAAAAATATCCAGCTTTATCAAAACTGTGCAAATACATGAATTTACACATTTGGACATCCCAGTAAATGCATATGTAAGATGAAGGAACACCTCTAAAATGATGCCACTACTTGTGGAAAAGAAGAGGAGCTTTAAGATGTGAGCTGGAGTAGCTTCTAAATAAGGTAGACATGTAAAACACTGTGTTTGGCTCACCGTCCTCTGGCATCAACACAAAGCACAGGAGAGGGACCGTACAGCTGTCAGTGCTGTAGCAGAGCAGCACACACACACACACACACACGCACACACACACACGCACACAAGTAAAGAAACATGGTTCAACATGAAAATGAATCAGAGTGGCTTCACAGCAGTTAAAATCAGACTCGACAAGTAGTTTTCTTTTCAGACTCACATTTGTTAATGTTACACACCTCATGGATCAGGATCATACACACACACACACACACACACACACACACACACACACACACACACACACACACACACACACACACACACACACACACACACACACACACACACACACACACACACACTATTAGTGTAAATGAATGCAAAAGTGTGCCAGGATGAAGCTGGGGTATTATAATTAATAACAATACTATAAACACAGTTTCCTGGGATTTACAGAACACTCTGAAACTAGAGTTTAACCCACACAAATATGAAGTTACTCACTTGAATCAGGTAAGTGACGCCATGCAGACAAGATTCTGTTTTGAGACTTCATGAACATCGAGGCTGTTAATGTTGGGACTATTAAAAGAAATTACATCCAATAATGTTCCAGTTAGTCTTTCTCCAACCATTCTGATCACAAGAATGGATTCACTGTGTTGAATCAGGCCATGGTGACTCATATTGCATTTGTGCATCACATATAATTGTACGTTGATTGAATGAAAATGCTTCCTGTTAACGTAAATATATTTATTTAGCACTGTTCCTTTAAAGCAGTGTGTGTAATCAATGGTTCCAATAAATATTTTGATATAGCTGGCTGACATATAACTGAAATGCCCTTGTTGTTAGACAGCTTGGTGCGGTTTATGGTTGGACGACGTGAGCAGTGCATGGCTCCTTGTTGTGTTGTGTCCAGGAGCTCCACGTACAGTTCCAACACATTTGTCCTTACAACTCAAAACAGCTGGTGACACACGATCATATAAGTCCAGAAAATCCACCAGTTTTCTTTGCTCCACACCATTTGCAATATTCTCAAATAAGCCTAAAGCCTTTGTTTTTGAAGACTTTTTCTGCATAACTTTTGCTTTTATCTCCAATCATGCAATTGCATACACGATGATTAAATATTCCATCAATTCAAACTTTTTTCACATCATTAACAGTTTCCCAGAAGAAGTGTTACCAACAGAATCAATGACTTTCTCTCAGGATAAATCAGGTGTGATGGCTGCATGGATGGAACAACAACACATTTACATGCAGCAGAAATCTAAGCTGCACCTGCTATTCTGGTTTGACAGCAGGCAGAATGTATTTATTATTTTATTAACTGATATGTTTGGCATTCATTATGTTTTTTAAGAACACGAACAAAGTGTCAGCCTCTTTTGTTTCTTTACATTTCTTTTGTAAAAGACATTGAGGAAAAAAAACAACTTTCATTCTTGTTTTTGAGTTTTCAGACGAGGTTGGTGAATCCTCGTCCGGCTCAGATATTCTGTTTATCCATGCGACGGTGCCGTATTTGCATCTCACCTCATAGGCTGAGCCATTTGGATTTGTTGTTATTGTTTTCTGCCAGAATCAGGTTGAGTCTTTGGCTTCTTTCTAAGCAAACAATATTCTGTTGTTTTCTTTAGGTTAGTATGCTAATAAATACAATTCTTGAAGCTCTTGATCTGCACCATGAAAGGTTTTTATTTTTTATTGTTTTGTTTATTATACTGTTTGCAAAAACTATAAAATAATCAAGAAGTGTGAGGATAGAGGCAGGACGTGGGGTGACTATGAGATCTGATTCTTCTCCTGTCTGAGTTCTCGGGTTGAGGAGCTGCTTTATTCATACAAGAGACCACAGCAAGACTGCTGGAAGAATGAGTGAACTTATGATGCTAACATCTAATCTGACCCATCGCTCTACCAGGGTGAAGTGATTTTCACATGTGGGAAAGAAATCTGAACATTTTGGTTAATAAACAAAAGATATAAACTCTGTAATCTGTTGATTGATGATGCACATAAAGGAGAAAAGAACCGGTGTCTTTGTGAAAAGAAGCAGACTTCTTTGGAAGTTCACAGCAGCTTCAGGGTATAGCAGCCTTCTATGCTGCAGTGAATAAAAAAACACTAATCTTGTGTGAATAAAATGTTGCTTCATCATTACTTCATCAGTATATTTGTTATGAAATGTAAAAGTTCAAAATCAAATGTGCAAAGAAATGTATCAAAAATGTGATCTGTAGATGCAGTTATGCTTTTAAATATAATCAGATTACCTTCAGGCTTTAATCACACTAAGGCTGGATTGCACCAACAGGGTTTAACTTTAAACTCGGATTACATAAATCATGGTTTAAGTTTAAATTCTGTTGCACCAAACTAGGAGAAATAGCTAAATAAACTTTTTCTTCAAGCAAACGCTGTTAAAGGCTCCAAAAATGACAGTCAGTGGGTGAGAAGAGCAGCGAGGAGGAGGTTTTTCAGTGTCTGTTAGATGTTAAAGTCCAGGGTCTTCATAGACGTAAAAAAATATTTTAAAAAAGTCAACGTGCTTCTGATGTTTATAGTTTAATAGCACAGCCTGTTTAATTTGTAGATTTTATTTCAACATCCACTCCCCTTGATTTAAATCAGTGTAAATGGTAAATCAGTTTAAGCACGGTTTTAAAAAAATGAACTGAGTTTAACTAAACTGAGTTTAATTTTAAGTGGTGCAACGCAGCTCCGCTTAACTTTAAACCTGGTTTAACTTGGTTTTTATAGCAAAAATCAGAAAATTGATACAGGAATCACACAGGCCTGGGTTTTTGAACCCAGCACTCATCTGGTTATTCCAAAAGGTCCCTTCTCCTTCCTGCTCCATCCCATATAAGCACCCAAGCTTGATCCGTCCCGCTTAGTGGAAGAGACCTTCCTGTCAGAAGTATCAGTTACAGAAAGGACGAGTGTAGAGAGTTACTGATGCAAATGTCCCATCCTAACTAGAAAATGTTCTAATGGTCTGATTAAAGATGACGGTCAGCATTCTGAACTTACACAAATGATCTAACAAAGTGCTGATCCCTACTGAACCGACCATGAAGGCAAAGAAACAAAACAAGGAATCCCATGTTCGAATAAGGAACAGTAAACTGTTGAAAAGTGTGATCTCATACACTCATTTGAACCAGATGAAGACCCCGCTATGATGTCATAAATCATCCAGAACATGGACGGTTTGACCTGGTCTTGGTGAATTCTGGAGGCATATGAAATCAGCAGACAGATGATAGGTGAGATAGGTCCACAGCATGCACAAATCTTCAGTAATCATGTTGTGATCATTTATCATCATAATGGCTGAGTATCAGTGTCTTACATGGAGCATATGGGCACCCTAACCCATATCCATGATGTTGGGCCCCCACATGCCAGAGTGGCTTTAGATGAGAATCTAAAGCAGAACTGGATCCTGCTCCAAGTCAGAAAGAATGCTCAAAATGAATCAATGTGGGGAACTGGAATAAAACATCACGAGGACACAGACAGCATCTCGAGGAAGCAGAAAATTACAGGGAATATTCTGTTGGGCAAGTAGTGAGAAAGTCACGACCGCCTTCGCATCAAGAAGTTTTTCCAAATTTGCAGTGATCCTGTTACGTTTTGACAGGTTGTGGAGAGCATAACAAGGACGTTAGCTGTGAGAAGGGAGTGTGTTTGGGGGGTGGGGGTCATATTATTAAGACATGGTGAGATGGAGTTAAGTTATGCTGGTTTAAACCTTAGAACATGTCCAATGTGCGGCCCAGGGGCCATTCACGGCCCCAGCAAGCTGTTGATGGAGATCATGATCAGATTAACATTTTTATGTTCAGATTTTTACTGATTTGTCTATTTTAGGCCTGTCTGAGTAGTGTAAATAAAAAAAGCAACATAAAACAACATTTGCATTTCTGTTAATGAATAAAATGACATTTTTGTGTCCACAAGGGATTTTATCTTGATGATTTTGGCTCCTGTCTTGAAAAGTTTGAACACCCTTGCCTTAGGAGTTGTTCTTGAGAGACTCCAGGGTGTTGAATCTCTTTAAATTTTGATGCCAAACTGGTCAAAATGGTGGTGATGACATCATCTATTCAATTTAGTCAATTCTTACCCATCCCCCTCCAAAAAAAGCAAGAAAAAGAAGTGAGTAGACTCATCCCGGTTTAATTTGAGTTTCTTTGGATAGGAGTGAAGCGCCGATAAAAAGGTCTAACAATGGCGTCGCTAGGAGGGAGCAGCCCAAGGAAAACCACCAGGCCACGAGGAGCGGGGAGCCTTAGCGGCGTTTGTTGATCTTTTATCAGTGAATAAATACGACGCTGCTTCAGATTCAGAAAAAAAATGTCAAAGTGTAAAGACAGCAGTGTGGCTGTTTGTGCTGATCGGTGTGTTTGCTGCAGCATTTCCCAGAATAGAAACACCTTAAGGTCTGTACACAGAGTCCACATTCAGTGGGAGAAGAGGAAAGCTCAGAGTTTGGGAAAAAATCCTGCAAAAAGATGACAGCTCGAGGTAGAGGAGCAGAGCCGAAGATGATAGCCCCATTGTCAGCGAGAGTGTCCTCCTCAGCATCTGCTCTGAAGAAAGACTTCTTTTTATTTCTCTTCCAACACAGAAATGGAAATTCTGTCCACACTCCTCATCAGAACATCCACAGAAGCTTTGTGTTAAGATAAGTTTCTTTTTAATTTTTTCTTTTTACTTCCCAGCACTCGGAGCGTCAGCAGTATTCCCCGGCCCGGCAATAGGAGGAAACAAATCTACATGCATTGTCAGCTAGACAGCAGTCCGTGTCAGAGAAAGGCATAGTAAGAGGTCTGTCAGGAGCAGTCAAATTATTTTTCCAGTCCTGATGCACTTTCAGACAGATAAGCTGTCCTCACCCCTCCTCGCCCAACTCACCTCTGTCCTCCGCAGCCTCTGTGGAGACACCGGGGAAGCATGATTGATAGAAAGGTGCAGGCGGAAGAACAATGTCAGCACTTGTTGCCTGGCCGAGGTCTCCATCAGCGGCCCGGTTAACGCACGTCCGTTCGCCACCGCGGAAACGACCCAGACATCAAATGGGTCTCCAAACAAATGTCACCAGGGGGGGGTGGGTCCTTGTATTTTCATTGTGCACGACGTTACGGAGTTCAGCCAAGTGCTGACAGTCGGCGAGGACAGGAAGACGCTGTGAATATAAAGGAGTTAATCCTCAGCCGTGACATTTTAGAAAATGCTTGTTTTGTTGTTTGCCCACTGTCTTGGATTGTGGCACAGAGAGGCCTTTAAAAAAATAAAAAAATAAAAAAACTCCAGGCCGTTTGTGCAGAGATGTCAGCCCTGCTAACAATGTGTCAGAATCACAAGCCGGAGCCAAAGAAAACAGATCCAGCTTCATTAAAACTGCCGGAGGGGGATTTAATTAATAATATCTGTGAGGAACTCGCCAGGACTGATGTATGTGATGTGCTCGTGATTCAAATGGGGTCATAAATGTAATCCGTGATTACAGTTTTGCTGTAAAAGTGGCCCTGCAGGACCCATTAGCTCTGAGTGAAGTTAACATTGCCTCTGCTCCTTTAAAACCATAACTCACTTTTACTAGAGCTATGGAAAAGCTAATCATTTATTTATCTTAGGTAACACATGTAAACAGATTACGGGGTTAGAGTCCGTTCCTTCCTGCTGCTTCGTCTCCTCTCTCCTTCCTCCCCGACTCCCACGGTCCTCTCTCCTGTCACCAGAGCTGTGCTCGTATCCATTACACGGCTCCGCTCCTGTGATAAATCTGTCTGTCAGAGAGACATCATAATCGAATTGTTCCAGAGGTCATTTAACATTGCAGAGGAGGGACTTCACTTTAGCCCTCGGAAGATCCAGCTCAAATACAATTTATGTGTCAGAGATGAATTGTGGAATGAAACATTCACGGAGAAAATGAACTGTTCTGCTGACTGAAATAGCCTTGTTATGGCCTACTGTGTCACTTTGTCTGCTAAGTTAAATCTCTGATATTTAAGTGCCATTTCTGCCTCCACCATGACTGCGACTTAAACAGTAATAGGTAATAGATAAGACGGGAGCTGATGAATGAGCTGAGCGGTTGGAAACCAAATAGAAGTGTAATAATACAGCCATTTAACTGGAGAGAGGCTGCACGTTAATTCTAAGACTGATGAACAAACACAGGTGGAGCCTTTTAATTAGGTCTTAATGCATGCAGTTACTTTATCTACTCAATTAGAGGAGAACTTTCCCTTCAGGTTACTCAGAATATCCGAACTACTGAATGCAAGCTAAGCGCTTTCACTTCAGGCTGGTAGGACCATTATTCAGATCACTGAATTTAAAGCTAAAGGATGTTCTTCCTAACTGAGCTAATGAAGTAACATGATTATAGAAAGAATACACAAAAATTCACCTTTTGACATAAAAAAGGTCAAGAATTAGATTTAAAATGTGTTTTTGGTAATCAATAAGTTCCATTTCCCAGCTGGGTTTCATGCTCCAAACTTTGACTCCCTGCAGGTGGTGGTGGGATGTTTTCCTGTAGGCAGGAGCGACAGCATGACAACCTATTGGGGTCAGGAGCTACAAGCACAGATCCGTGTGTCCCAGTCTCTCAGTTCCAGGCTAGATCTCTATGTCATGGTCCTTCTTCATGAACATCTCTGCATCAATCTTAATCTGACCCGCCATGGGGCACCGGCGGATGCTCCCTTGAGGTTGGGACTGAGCCTTGGCTTGAAGTGGAGGAGTTCAGGGGTCTTTTTCACAAGTGATCATACAATGAAGGAAGAGATTGACTGATTAATTGTTTTTGTGAGAATATTGAGGATGTTGCTTCAGGCTGTTGTGGTGAAGAAGAAGCTGAGGCAAAGAAAAAGCTCCTTATTTACTGGTCCATCTACATTTCAAGCCCCACCTACGTTCATGAGATTTGTGTTGTGAATGAAAGAACAAATTCACAAATACAACCAGCTGAGTTGAGCTTCCTCTGTGAGGGAGGCCAGGCTGAAGGCCTTGTCCACAAATATCTGTTTATTTTTAAAAAACAACTATCCGCCATTCCAAAAAATAGCGTCCACACCACCTCGTTTTTTGAAAAAACTCCATCCA
>SSNS01000401.1:355145-502599 GCA_006937985.1 Aphyosemion australe | reverse complement strand
CACGTAACTGCATAGGTTAAGCACATTCATAGGCATGCCAGACCTGTAGGTGGCAGTATCCATCCATCCATCCATCCATCCATTTTCTGCCGCTTATCCGGAGTCGGGTCGCGGGGGCAGCAGCCTAAGGAGGGAAGCCCAGACCTCCCTCTCCCCAGCCACTTGGGCCAGCTCCTCCGGGGGAATCCCAAGGCGTTCCCAGGCCAGCCGAGAGACATAATCTCTCCAGCGTGTCCTGGGTCTTCCTTTGGGTCTCCTCCCGGTTGGACGTGCCCGGAAAACCTCACCAGGGAGGCGTCCAGGAGGCATCCTAATCAGATGAGGCATCCAGATCAGGTGAGGGTAGGAACGTAGATTGACCGGTAAATTGAGAGCTTCGCCTTTCGGCTCAGCTCTCTCTTCACCACGACAGACCGGTACAACGCCCGCATCACTGCAGACGCAGCACCAATCCGCCTGTCAATCTCATGCTCCACCCTTCCCTCACTCGTGAACAAGACCCCGAGATACTTGAACTCCTCCACTTGGGGCAGGACCTCGTCCCTGACCTGGAGAAGGCATTCTACCCTTTTCCGACTCAAGACCATGGTCTCGGATTTAGAGGAGCTGATTCTCATCCCAGCTGCTTCACACCTGGCTGCGAACTGCTCCAGCGAAAGCCGGAGATCACGTTCTGACGAAGCCAACAGGACCACATCATCTGCAAAAAGCAGAGATCTGATCCTTAGGCCACCAAAACGGATCCCCTCACCACCTTGGCTGCACCTAGAAATCCTGTCCATAAAAGTTATGAACAGAATCGGTGACAAAGGGCAGCCTTGGCGGAGTCCAACTCTCACCAGGAACGAGCCCGACTTACTGCCGGCAATGCGGACCAAGCTCTGTCTCTATTGCAGAGCCTGTGTCAACCAACACAGCCCCACAACATCCAGGGCCTTAAGGAAATCCGGGCGGATCTCATCCACCCCCGGAGCCTTTCCACTGAGGAGTTTTTTGACCACCTCAGTGACCTCGGCTCCAGAGATTGGAGAGCCCAACCCAAAGTCCCCAGACTCTGCTTCCATCCTGGAAGACGTGCCGGTGGGATTGAGGAGGTCTTCGAAGTACTCGGCCCACCGATTCACAACGTCCCGAGTCGAGGTCAGCAGCACACCCTCCCCACTGTAAACAGTGTTGGTAGTGCACTGCTTTCCCCTCCTGAGGCGCCGGATGGTGGACCAGAATCTCCTCGAAGTCGTACGGAAGTCTTGTTCCATGGTCTCACCAAACTCCTCCCATGCCCGGGTTTTTGCCTCCGCGACCACCCGAGCCGCATTCCGCTTGGACTGCCGGTACCTATCAGCTGCCTCCGGAGTCCCACGGGCCAAAAGGACCCGATAGGACTCTTTCTTCAGCTTGACAGCATCCCTAACCACTGGTGTCCACCAGCGGGTTCGGGGGTTGCCGCCACGACAGGCACCGACCACCCTGCGGCCACAGCTGCGGTCAGCCGCCTCGACAATGGAGTCACGAAACATGGCCCATTCTGACTCAATGTCCCCTGACTCCCCCGGGACACGTTCGAAGTTCTGTCGGAGGTGGGAATTGAAGCTCCTTCTGACAGGAGACTCTGCCAGACATTCCCAGCAGACCCTCACAACACGTTTGGGTCTGCCAGGTCTGACCGGCATCTTCCCCCACCATCGAAGCCAACTCACCACCAGGTAGTCGTCAGTTGACAGCTCCGCCCCTCTCTTCACCCGAGTGTCCAAGACATGCGGCCGCAGATCAGATGAAACGATAACAAAATCGATCATCGACCTGCGGCCTAAGGTGTCCTGGTGCCAAGAGCACATATGGACACCTTTATGCTTGAACATGGTGTTTGTTATGGACAATCCATGACGAGCACAGAAGTCTAATAACAAAACACCACTCGGATTCAGATCAGGGGGGCCGTTCCTCCCAACCACACCTCTCCAGGTCTCACTGTCATTGCCCACATGAGCATTGAAGTCCCCCAGCAGAACGAGGGAGTCACCCGAAGGAGCGCTTTCCAGCACCCCCTCCAGGGACTCCAAAAAGGGTGGGTAGTCTAAGCTGCAGTTTGGTGCATAAGCACAAACCACAGTCAGGACCCGTCCCCCCACCCGAAGACAGAGGGAGGCTACCCTCTCGCTCACCGGGGTAAACCCCAACGTACAGGCACCAAGATAGCTGTAGTTCATCCAAATCCTATCCATTTTGTCTTCCTGCTCAACTTCAACAAAACATGAAACATATCGCCTAGCTAGCTTGTGTGGACCAATAAGGAGGTAGAAATGCTCTTAAATGTAGTTTTGGAGTATAAAGTCAACAAGCGTCAAAAAGCGCTTGGACGATTGATAATGCAAGCACAGCTCTGAGGGCATCCATGTTGTAGCGTAAACACAAACATGCAAATCTTCATGAGTTTTTAAAAAGATTCATTTTCGTTGTGAAAATCTGCATTTTCATGTAGATGACAGGCTGAATCGTAGAAAAATATCTTCGTTTTGGGAGATACCCGGCTACGTGTGGACAGGGCCTTAGAGAATAGGTGAGCAACAACAACATGATGTTACATTATTATTATGTACAATAGAATCATAAAATGATAAATAAAATTGAACATTCAAACATTTTTCTGCCCTCTGGTGACAGGATTAATTATATTGCATCTTTTGAGGAACGTACCAATCCTACTAAAGAGGTAGACGTCTTTGAAAAAGACATGTTTAGTGCTGAAATAGTTAATGTTGGTCCACATTTGTTGCAGAATAATAACTAAAACATGATTAAATCAGCAGTGGGAGAAAATAAACTAAATATAGTTTAGTTTTTTTAGGTTCATTGTACTTTTTCAAACAAAAATAACAACTTTGAATAAAAGTATGGTTCCAGCACAAAGTACAAAGTGTTCTTTGACCATTTCATTATTTGACATATATGATGCACAACACCTAAATTAGTGAAAACATGCAGAATTAGCTATGCACAATGTTTTTTTGCATTTATATTTACTATGATGGAGACAAATAATTTCTTGTAATTTATACCCATTTGGTCTCTATTAGGTCATCCATGGACTCAGAATAAAGTTCAAACAAATAAAAAATAAAATAGACAAAACAAGACAAACACATTAAATGAACACAAATAAACTAAACTTTAAAGTCCAGCCTAACTCTCCTCCTGACTGTGATCTTAAGCTGAGACATCCACTGCTTTAGGAATCAAGGCTAATTATGTTTTCTGCTGCAGAATTCTGCTGCCCTCCTCCCTTTAGTCTGGAAAATTACTGAATAAAAAGCCTGTTAATCAGAACGGAGCAGCACCCGGAGCAGTTAAAGCAATAAGAACGTAACGGCAGACTAAATCAGGGCGATCTTCCTTATTTTGAGCCGCAGATACACTAATCTATCTGAGCGAGACATCAGGACCTCATCAGCAGCTCCATTGTTTGACGCTGTTGTTAAATAAATCACGCAGCAGCTCCACCAACTGTTGCAGAAATTCAGCTGATAAATATTGTGGTTTGTGTTAAATTAAAAGGTTGGAATTCAATCAGTCCTGACTATAAACTATAAAATACAGCAGCAATTTAATTTCCAAAATGTTTGTTTTGATGTTTTAAAATGATTTTTCTGCTTTCTGATTTGACTTGTTTCATCTCCTCAGCCACATTTCAAAGAGTTCTTTGCAAAAATGTTTCTTCACAACATTTTAAGGTTAACAATATTATGAAATAACTCCATGGTTTACCATAAATCTGAGTTATTTATAAACTCCTGCTACAGGTCCGGTTTGTGTAATTTCCAAACCAAAATGAAAACTTGCTGCCGGGCTAACGCGTGTGCTGCTGGAACCGTTTTCCAGCATCAAGGCTAACGTCATGCTTGTTTTTGAAGGGAAATAAACATTTACAAATGAATAATTGATCATCTCCGTATTATTGTGAGCGAGACGCACTAAGGAAATGTGCATGTTTTGGGTTCTTCAAAGACATACCTAATGCATAAGTAATGTTTTCTACTTTCAAGTGTAAAGTCCCACTTTTGCCTCAGGTGTTTCATTTTTCTGTGTTTGCATCTCTTGCCGTTCTCCATAAACAGTAATCAGAAGGAAATGTGGAGAGGGGAGACGTACACATCAAAGACGTGAACACATTTATGCACTAAGAGACACATGAAGCTAAACTCACGTCTCCTTAGTGAAACATTGTAGATGCTCTATAGCATCATCTACACAGTCATCAGTCCAAACCAGAAACTGTTCAAGCAGAAACGAAAATAGTTCTTGGGTCACGGAGAGTTATTCCACAGCCATCACTTTGCTGGAACTGTCAGCTCACTCGTGACCCGAGAGCGGGTCAGCAGGTAGAGGCCACAATGGCGGAAATGTAATTTTATTGAGGAGATTGGATTCAGGCTGCTTGACCCTGCAGCAAGGCTTAGCTCTTGGCATTGCACATCTGTTTGGACATTAATTGGCTCCGGTAGCTCAGGAATAGCTCTCAGAACAGAGCTCAGCTAAAGAAAAGAAATGGAAATAAATTGAGTGTGGTCCTTCCCTAATCGATGTTATCCTTCAGGCCAAACTCAGATGTACAGGAAGCAATCATGAAAACAATAGAATAAACAAGAACGGTCTTGTAGGAGGGCGGATTTGAAAACCGGATGGCTGCCATTAAATGTATGAGAGGAACATTTGTTGTGCTGGACCATAACATCAAATCTGTAAACAGGAGATAGACATACAATACAGTCTGTAATAGACTGCAAAATGGGAATAGATTTTATTTATTAGTGCTTTTTTGCTTGTGTCAACCACTCAAGGACAAAAAAAAGTCCAACTTAAATTGTGAAATTTAAGATTTGAGATGAAACAGTGAATAAAATGAACCATAGCAGTATGTCTATAGGCTTGGAAGAAAAATAGTTGAGATATTTAGGATTGATCAGCCTGAGGGATGATTTAAAGGTGAGGAAAGACCTCATGGGTTCCAGGGGTGAGGTGCAGCACGGCTAAAGGCTGCAAACTTCAAAGTGGACAGCCTGGCAGACGGAGGAGTAAAGAGCCAAGAAGAAGAAAAGGATCAGAGGCTTTGGGATGTTGTTTGAGCATTTCATATAGGTAAGCAGGAGCAAGATCATTAAGAGCTTTGAAACTGGGGAAGAGTATTCTAAAATCAATGTGCTATTGAAGTTGTTGAGTTGGGAGTAATGTGTTTGAGGTTCTGGTGCAAACATGAGCAACAGGATTTTGTACCAGCTGGAATTCATGAATGGACCTCTGGGGATAACCAAGAGCATTGCAATAATCAATAGAAGCAGTCAACAGCGCTGATTGGGTGTGACTGATGGACAAAGATGGCCGATAATGTGTAGATGAAAATTATTGATGTGTTTTCCTTGCTCAGATTTTGATGTGTTTTTCTGAGGGTATCAAGAACCAGTCTGACATTTACTGGTGAAATTCGAAAAATCTGAATATTGTGCAAAAGTCAAAATTTTCAGTAATTCAACTTAGACTGAGAGACCATCTAAAGGCTCAGGAAACCTTTTGAATTATTTAGCTCATTACAGTGTGACACTTTGAGTCTAGAATATTGAACCTTTTCACAATATTCTAATTATCTTGGATTTTGAATGTGAGGTTTTCATCAGCTGTATAAGCCATAATCATCATAAAGGCTTGAAATATCAGGCTTTGCATGGAATGAGTCTATCTCATATATTAGTTTTACCTTTCAAGTTAAATTATTGAAATAAATGAACTTTTGCACCAGATTCTAATTTATTATTTTTCACCTGCATAATAATAAATAACAAAGACTGGACTCGAGGACTTAGCCCTGGGGAACACCACTAGAGTGGGTAGAGGATAGAAGTTTTAAACCGCACAGACTGGATATGTGACCCACATGGTAGTAGTAGAAAATAAAATAATATCATAAACATGGTGACAAATCTTGGAATTTTATCTTTATTGCAAATGTAAAATTTGTTTCTGATTCAGTATTCACGAGTTTACAATATTCATAGTAATACTGACAATCACAATAATATAAGAAACGCAAATCATACAGAGTAACACTTAGTGAAAATACAGACTTTTATATTTTCCTCCTCTCTACTGTGACTAAACAAGCAACTGGTTGATTTGTTTGGTCATTTTCAAAATAATCACACAAAGTCACAAGGAGAAAATACCCTCTAACCATTTGGGGATTTAACTAATATTTAGAGACATCAACATTTTCCTAAAATAACCATAATTTATAGAAGTAGAATCAAGCTTCTAACTTCACCAATTCTCTTCATTGGTACGTGTTTGTGCGTGTGTGTTTCCATTGGACTGTCACACAGGAAGTTACAGATAACCTTGGTATTCATTGGACAAAGGACAATACATTTCATTCAGTATAAAAATGTTTTATTTCACTACAGATAACTTTAAATTAGTTCAGGTTTTTGTCATTTTAACACAGCAGAAAAAAAACCTCAAACCAGTCATGACTTTATATTATTGCTCTGCGAGGTCATAAATCCAGTTAAGATCTTTTTATTGCACTTCATATAACTATGTATTTCATTTTCCCACTCAGTGATTAGTGATGAAACAGGACATTTTAGAGAAGAATAGGGGCTTGTTATTCTGATAAGTTACAACAGTAAAACTGTCGGGCTACGGCAAGCCATTTTTAACACAACAGAGCAGAGTCGTGCTCAGATATCAGTTTGTTGACGGTTATGCTGCCACCTGCAATCAGCATCATCTTCAGAACAACTGTATTTGCAGGATTAGATCAAACTAAATGTTTTTATTGCTGTTTTGAGTAATCAGAATGGTGTTATATGAATAAATACAGCAAAGAAATTATATAAATCTAACAAAAATATCAATTTACACACATAGACAAGCAAAATAAAAGTGATTGGAATGTCTATTGTTGTTTTCATGTAGTAACATTTCTGTGTGTGTGTGTGTGTGTGTGTGCGCGTGCGTGCATGTGTGTGTTTGAATTCTGCCAGAAGAACGATGATTGGACAGTGTGTGTCAAAGATTGGTTTTGGTCTTCTGGGAGTGTGTTGATCCACTGTGTCAATTATTTAACCTACCCAGTGAAGCGCTCATCTTGCCAACATGAGCACTCAGGCAGAATTTAAATGGGCCAAATGTTGCTGTGATGGTGCAGAGAGAATTTGTTAAGTGCCAATCATTATACCTATTAATTAGTAACTATTTGGACCTGTGACCCACTAAAAGTAGACATTTGGTTGTATTAAACCTTTAGATTTCTACTGAATAGGCTATTAAGGAACTTGGGAGTCACACGGTTTAGTGTTGTGCAACAACTGCAACAGGGAGGGAACAAAAGAATCTGATTAGATGACTTTTTTTGTTGATAGATAAATAATAGATTGTTAGATTGTTTTTGTATTACTCTGCATCATGTTACTTAAATAAAGTACACCAATAAAGATTTTCCTCTGCTCTGTGAAGAGCTGGCTCACATCTGGTGAGCAGACTTGTTTATTAAAAAACTTTTCTGCTCCCACTCAGATGAATCAGTTTTTGTAAAGTTGTGTGTTTAAGTTCATAGAGGAGATTTTCTTCTTTTTAAATTTCCAAGGTCTTTCTTCTCTAGAATTACAGTACATCATATTACATGAATGGAGTCTGTTGCAAAGAAGATTTTCAATGAGTGTTTTTTGCTTAAGGTTTAAGTACTTTAGGGAGATGAAGTTATGTTCTACCCAAAACTTTGTGAGATACAAACAAGGCTTACAGAGATGTGTAGATGCAATCTAACCATACGTGGCTATAGGCAGAAGGTTTTTCTACTTGCATTGATCTGAAATACAGGCTTAACATCTTTTAAATCAATTTCTAAAATAAGGTAAACACTAATAATGGCTCTACTGCTTTTGTGTATTTACCTGTATTGTTTTTTCCTATTCTCTAAGTGTGTGTGCTGCCTTAACGAGTTAATTTCCCCTTGTGGGATCAATAAAGTCTATTCTATTCTATTCTATAATTTAATTTGTAAGCTATTCAAGCCATTTCAATTTTCTAAGGTTTAACTTTTTTACATTATTGTACAAGAAATGTAATAAATTTCACAAAAAAACTGTTTCACAATGATTATAGAATTTTGATGTTACCTTACAATTATTCTTAAGTATATTTAAATGGTTAATTGCATGTTAACACAAATATTTAATAAGCTAATTACCTGGCAGCAGCTCAGTGCTATAGGCCTCTAGAAGTGGTGAGGACAATTTGCTCAAATTCAAACTGATCAGACTAAAAGAGAACTGGGTGAGTTTGAATACATCCTGGTTGTTGGTTTATGATGAATGGTCTGAGAAAAAAAAACAAAAACAAAAAGAAACCAATGAGCAGCAGCTCTGGAGACAAAAAAAGTCTTGTTGATGTCAGAGGAAAAGAAAACGTGCAGACTGGGTTCAGACAATAGAAAACCAACAGCAGCTCAACTAGCTTCTAGTTGCAACTGATCTGCAGCATCATCTTCAGCAACAGAAGAAAAGACCGTGTTTGCATTCAAAACCTAGCTTGTTTGCAGATTCTCTATAACAGCTTTAAATCATTTCTTCCATTATCTTGAAAATGAAAACCAAATGTGTTCTCATCATTGCATGCAATCTGTTATAAATCAGTGATTTTAGTACTCTTAAAAAAACATGATAATTGTGGCAAAAACTGAGTCATTCAGATTTTTTTTATCTTCTCAGGTAGGAAGAGAAAAAAGGTGAACAAAGAAATCCCACAAGTGATCTTTGCAGACCCTTTCATTTAACGTAGACGCTGCTGGCTGCAGAGCAAAGGTTTCAGAGAAGCTCAGAGACAAACTATAAGCCGGAGTGTCATGAGCAGCACGAGATGTTCAGGGTGATGACCCCCAGGAGGCATTCTGGCTCCAGACCTAATGAGGCCTGTCTTATCCTCACTACTTTTAGTCATAATGAGGGTCAGGTTGTTAGGCCATTCAGCTCTGATCACCCTTATTAGGACCCAACAGAGGAAGGAAAAAAGAACAAAACCAGAGAAATGCACACGTTAGACTGAGGGAGATGTTCTTAGTGTAGGAAGTTGAGCTGACAGCTAAACCATGTTAAGGATAAATAAAATTACAAACGAAGCCTTTAAGAAACAGTTGTGTCCATGCATGAGGAAGAGAAGCTATTCTGTGAAGGGGAGGTGGAACCTCCATAGAACACGGACGGAATTCACTATGAGATTGATGCCAGTATGAGAATTTGGAAGAATATGGAAACCCCAAATGTTAAGGAGGACCATTCTTCAACAGCTGAGCTGCTAAAATCCATCAAAATCCAAACCTCGATCCTTCCGCAGAAGTCCAGGAGTATCAAAACGAAGTACAAACAAGACATAGAAGAAGATAGATACGGTTATAAGACTTTGGTCGCAGCTGTTGATGCTCACTAAGATCAGCTTTCTTCCTTTTATAGCTTAAAGTGAAAATTATTAGCAGTCAACTACCATGTTTTTCTTTCCAAAGGTATCTTATGGCTGTATCATTAAAAACACATATAGTGTAATTAAACTCCAGTGCTTGTTGTGCTCAGCTGTGTGGGTTGCTGAGGTTATGGTGAATTAATTGAGCTAATGTGAATTAGGAGAGTGTTGAGATCAAAGCAGCAAGGCAGGGTTTAAAGGAGCAGAGCATCATTCTCAAAAGCTAAAGAACACAATCATGAGATGGTGTCGTTATCATCACTGTCATCATCATCATCATCTTCTCAGGCTCATTTCACTTTTCAAGGGCTCATGTCATCACACAGTCAACTGTATCTACCAACAACTGTGCTAATGTGTGCATAATGTTGTCTGTAGTCATCAAAACATCCCGTTTGCCTCCAACCACAAATATCTTCCCTGATGTCAACAGAGTCTGCCAGGGAGATGTGATGACCTTGAGACTATCTATTTAAGCATCTGAATGAACATTAGCCATGCACCAGGCCTCAGCCCACGCTTCGCCTCTCAGAGCTTTTATCAGTGTCACTTGATCCAGAGGAAGAAGAAAGAAGCTTCTACGCAGAGGGTCTTTGTGGTTTTGCAATGAAAGGGGGTGGGTGTGAGTGGGGGGGGGGGGGGGGGGGGGGGGGGGGGGGGGGGGGGCACTGATGCCTCCACTTTGAAACGCTGAGATCAAAACAAGCTCTGCAGGAGGTGGCATGCACATGCATGTTGCATGTTGGCAGCTTGATGCTGCGCAGCAAAAGCTGGAAATGAGCTTGTGGCAAAAAAGAGAAATATTTATATATGTCACTAACGTGCTGCGCCGTGGCTCGAACATTTAAGAGGAGCTTCAAAAGTTTGACTTATGAGGAGAAATGTCTTCTTTAAACACAACAGAAAAAAGGACGGGGTAGAGAAATAGGTAGATCTCTTATTAGAAAACGCTCTGGCTAAACAATAATTATCACCCATCGCTACAAGGCAAAAGGAGGATCATAATGTTTTTGCCCGAGTGTGTCAATTTGTCTTGTCTGTTAGAAAAATATCTCATGAACCACAGAACGGAATTCAATGAAACTCTGTCTTCATTAGACGTCTACAGCTGAATTATTAGAAAATGGAATAAATACAAGTTCACAGAGAATCTCCCTCGACCTGGGGCTCCATGCAAGATCTCATCCCGTGGAGTACAAATGAGCTTAAGAATGGTGAGGAAACAGCCCAAAACTACATTGGGGGAACTGGTCAATGACCTAAAGAAAGCTGGGTTAACAGTCACAAGGGTTAGTTTTAGCAACACATCCTGCAGCGCTTGAAAGGTCCTCTGTATAAGCCAGCACATGTCCAGGCCTGCTATCTTAAGTTTGCCAGAGACCATCTAGATGATCCAGAGGAGGATTGTGAGATTGCCATGTGGTTAGAACTTGTTCCTATAAACGCCACTCACCATGTTTGAAGGGGGAAGAATGCTAAGTTGCAGCCCAAGAACGCCATACCCACTGTGAAGCATGGGGGTGGAAGCATGATGCTTTGGGGCTGCTTTTCTGCAAAGAGAACTGGAAGACTGATCCATCTATCTTGAGATTATGGGCAAAAAACTCCTTTCATCAGAGAGAATATTGCAGATGAAATGTGGATGGTTCTTCCAGCATGACAATGATCTCAAACACTCTGCCCGGGCAACATAGAAGTGGCTACATAAAAAGCATTTCAAGGTTCTGGAGTGGCCTAGCCAGTCTCCAGACCTCAATCCAATAGAGAATCTGTGGAGTAAAAATCCCTCCACATTAAAAATATAGTGACGCGAACGCATGTTTAAAATGGCTGATCTGAAGCGTTGTTTGTGCACACGCCCGAACGCTGTAATATACAAGTAACCAGTAGGTGGAGTTGACAAAACGAGCGAGAAACACTCACCATGGTGACTCCGACTCTGGTTTAGAGGTCTTTCACACCAGCTACGATAACGCTGCTGTCTTCTTTTCTGCCGTAATCTCAAAATTAACCAGTTACTGATTTCTTTTATATTTTATTGTCATGTTTGTTTTGGTTGTACCGGCTCTCTATCCGATTTGGGTACTCTCGTTTGCCCCCTAGTGGAACACTCCAGTACTACATGCAGTGCAGCGTCGTGTAGCAGCAAGTATGTGGACAAAGACGCAGCCTGCTGCCTGCGCCAACGCGAGGTTAAACAGCAAGTATACTCCGGCCTTACAGGAAACGTTTGACATATGTCACGGTGAACATTTTTTATTGACCAAATACTTATTTTCTGCACCGTTATAAAATGAATTTTTTAAAAAATCATACATTTTTAATTCTCTGTCTCAAAGTTGAGGTGTATGTATGATAATGACGGACCTCTCTCATCTTTTTAAGTGGGACAACTTGCACAAACAACAGCTGCCAAATATTTTTTGCTCCACTGTATCAGACTACTCAAAAACAAAGCAGGTGGCAAATTTATATTTTAGTGGCAACATTTTGACTCCCACCTGCAGGTAAAGCCCAGAATAAAAACACAAGATATCTTTAATCAAACTAAGTGCAGGACTTCCTCCCAAAAATGAATGTGGCCATCGTTATTACCTAACATTTTCTTCAGTGATGAGTCAAGTGCCTGCTGTAAGAAAAGTCTGATGCCAGACCTCGCCTCTCAATTCGGCTGCCGGATGCGTTCGATCACCCCCAGCTGTCACATTCACCTGATTACACACACACACACACACACACACACACACACACACACACACACACACACACACACACACACACACACACACACACACACACACACACACACACAGACAGACAGGCATACACACCTGCCAACATCTCCCGGTTACTGCAGCAATGACACTGTTTTCACAGTTCCAGTTCCTCACATGCCAGTTTGTCAAAGTTGTTTCTGACCATTGCGTTCCAGTCACTACCCAAACCTGTTCCCAGCTGTCATCTGTAACTTTACTTGTCTGTCATTAAAATTACTCAGCCGCTGCTTCCAGCCCGGACTTTGTCAGCGATTGCCTCTCCATCCTGTGCTTCGGACACACTGGATGTGACACACACCAGTGACTGAAAGTAGTAAAACATTTCCTATTACTCATGTTGCCTCCTGTTACACAGTTGTTCTGCTGCGCTGCCTTCCCCTTTTACAGCCCAGCAGAAAGAATTTAGGAGCGGAAATGAAAAGTTAATTGCGCTAAATGGCAAAAAAGTCGATTTGATTCAGACTCTTTTTTGCTTTTTCATTCCTGATTTAATTAGCCGGTTGTATAAAAATGATTAAATATGACATTTCTGAAAAGAATGCAACCATTCAGATGCAATAAATATAATTTTTTTCCTATGCTTGATTTAATTCTTTTAAAATGTTTATTCATTATAGTGACAAAAACTGAAAGACGTAACATCAGCATTTATTAGACTTTATAAACTGCTAATTTCCTGGACAAGGCTTTTAAAATAAATATTTTGGGAAGGAAAATTACTAATAAATGCTTTCTAAAGTGTCTTTCTCCATTTAAATCCAACCTCATACGCTACATATAATTCTCTCTGTATAAGAGCTCAGAGAAAATCTAAACTATTTCTGTGTTCCAGAGGCCTAAAATGGATCTTGGGCTTTTCCATCCTATTGTTTGACCCTTGGGTTGTCTTATTGATTGAGTTTTCATTAACAGGCCATGACTCACGGTTGTTGCAGGCATGTGAGTGATGAAAGCTGATGGGTGTATTTTTTCAAAGAAACCTGGAGATTTCTGAGCAGCCACTATCTATTTCTGCTGCAGAGAGGCATGTTTCAGATAGACGAACTCATTGAAGTAGAGTGGAGGTAGAAGCCTCGGGCCACTGCATCTTGATGCTGGCTCTTAACACTGGCAAAATGAAACAGGTGGGGGAAGGCAGAGGGAAGGTGCCACTCATCAGGTAAGACCTCACCATCTTCTTATCACCAAAAGCAGCCTGTGGCCGGAGGGCCCCACACAGATGAGAACTTTGGTGGTGCTGAGGCTGGAGGCTGAGGAGCAGAGCATTCTCATGCTGTGAATGATGTATGATGAGGCTGGACTAACTGAATTCTAAAAGGCTCAAAATGCTGCAAATCAAGGTTCTTTTAGGTTAAAAGTTTCAGGCTCGTGAGTCTACAGCAGAGTGTGGCTTGTGTTTCAGTGGGGTGAAAGGTTAATTGCCTCTCCGACAGTCTCCAGGGTGAACTGTTGTGTGCTGCAGTTAAATTGTGTTTTGTGATGGCGGTACTGTAATTATGCCTCTGTTTCTCTTCTCCGTGTCTTGGTTTGTGTGATGTCATGGGAGGATGTTGCCAACGGTGCTTCAATAGTGAGTTGACCAATTTCCAAACACATCTGCTCAATTATACCTGAGAACCTTCAGATAATTACCTCCCTTCCCTCTGGCTTCAGCTGAATTATCAATGCCAGCAGGTTGGGAATCAGCCCAGTGGATGTTTCTTCTATGGTGGGGGAGGAGTGGCATCCAGTCCCAGCAAGGGGGACAGATTATGGTCAGAAAAGTTGAGACGGTGCTCGCTGCAGAACCACAAAGGTGGAGCTGCCGCTGTATTGGAGAGCCAGTGATACAACTTCAACTTAATGGATGTAAGTAACCTAATGAAATATAAACATAATTTAAATCATTTTTTTAAACGTTTATCTTGCAATGCGCGGTAAATTTGGTTGTAATTGCACTCGGTACTTATGCTAACGTAGCTAGTAGGGTAGACTTCAAGGTTATCGAAAACGAACTTAAACTGAAATGCGCGTACACAAAACTAACTAAAACGAACTGAATTTATTGAGAAAATGTGCTTTCGTTTCATAATTAGCAGCTCCACCTTAAGTTTGCATGAACGGGCGGGGCTGACTCTGGTGCAGCTCCGCCTTTGTGGTTCTGCAGCGAGCACTACTTGGAAAAGTTACAGCTACTTCACACTGAAAGCATCAGCGGCGCGGAACGGCAACGAAACGTCGCCGCTTCAAATAGAATCCATTATAGTCTACGGGGGTGTCACAAACCAGCCGCGATGCGGCAATTTCCAGACGCGTCCCAGAAGCGGCACACCGCGCCACGCTGCTAAAGATAGGATTGAGTTCTATTTTTGCCGCGTGCCGCTTCTGGGATGCGTAAATTTCCGCAGTTAACATAGGGCTAGACAGGAAATCACACTCGGTTTCAGTGTAAAATGCCCGGTAATTTTCAAAATAAAAGTCTGTAACAGCGATGCGATTTCATATCTATGTGGATTACGTCTATACGTGTGACCTCACGGCTTATTTACTTACTGCATCGTTCGAAAAGTGCAGCGGTGTGTTTGTCATGGCTTTAATCCTGGCAGTGGTGAGTAAAAACATTATATATGACATCAAACAGCGATATCAAACGTCATTTCCTTCTTTTTGGTTTAATGGCGGACGGCATAAACCAACCGTGACCTTTGTGATCTTGCGAGTCGAGCGAGGAGCGCGGCGGTGAATTCGCTTCACTGCTGACTCTCCCGGTGTGCACTGGAGTGCCGCGATTGTCGCGAGTAAACCGTTCCGCGCCGCTGATGCTTTCAGTGTGAAGTAGCCGTTAGCT
This sequence comes from Aphyosemion australe, assembly GCA_006937985.1. Lineage (NCBI taxonomy): Eukaryota > Metazoa > Chordata > Actinopteri > Cyprinodontiformes > Nothobranchiidae > Aphyosemion > Aphyosemion australe. The sequence continues at coordinate 487,491 of SSNS01000401.1, read as the reverse complement.
TTTACACTTTGTTTCATGTGTTTAGGTTTTTTGTCTCTACATATGAAATACACAAAATACATGAAATAGCATTGGACAAAATACACAGTGGAGCCCCCAAGGGGTGGCCAGGGGTGGCCATGGCCAGTAGACTGCAATTTTGTTACTCTGACACTGAGGGCTGAGATTTTTATTCAGTTGTACAGACGTGGACTAAATTGTTTGTATCCTTCGGTCATGAAAAAAAACCAAAACAACCACAATGGTCACAGAAATAACTTTAATATGACAAAAGTAATAATGAATAAAATTGTATCAGACTTATGACTAAACTGTATTACATTTTTGTATTTTGTTTTCCAGCATCACAATCGACTTCCCTTAAAAGCTTAACGAGCAAATAAAACATTTTATGGGGAACTTTATGGAGCTGAAAGGGAAACGTGAGACACATTTGATAGTTGTGTTAGGCAATCAGACGGAGAGACAATCGATAGGAACAATAAATAATCTTCACATTTACATTTACTCGGGTATTTTAGATTTTATCAGCCAATTTATGAATGGTTATCCTAGACACCAGCTTCATTGTACACTGTAAAAAAACCCCAGAAGAATCTACTCTCGCTGCAGAAGTTAAAGCAATATGAAAGCAGCAGCCTTTGTGACAACTGGAGTGTATTTCCACTGGACCCGTTGCCATGGCAGCCTTGCTTCAATGAATCCAATAATGGCTGATAAGTTTGAAATGAGGAGCTGGTAGTAAGGAAACGTGTCTTTATATTGTTGAGAGGAAAGGAAAAAAAATGACAGCCACACAAGCTGAAAATTTCAATATCAGAGATGGAAGATGAGAGACGTTTTATAAGATTTTAATATTCACAGAATCACATGCTTTTAGTTATTAGTGAAGAATATTTTCCTTCTGCAGAAATTGCTTGATTTGATCTCATCCGCTGCACAAATGCAAGATATGATTAGAAATAGCAAAATATTAACATTACAAGAACAGAAGAGGAATTTTTTAATGAGGCTTTTAATGTGGAGCTGCAAGGCTGAAGTCAACGTCTTCAAACTTTATTTTTTCCCAGCATTTTTTAAAAGAAATAATGATGTTTAAAAAACAGTCATTTTCTTTTATATCTGGAGTATATTCATGCTGCACAAATGATCTCTGTGCCCAAGCTTTTCAGATAATCAATTTTCACCCTTCAGACACAACTGTGTACAATTCCCATGGATATGTTTATTTCATTCAGTTTAAATGAGATTACGGCCCAGCGGAGTGACCTTTGAAAATATCCGTGGCAAATCCATTTCTTGATGCATCGCTTAGTAACACGCAGCAGATATCGGGCCTATTTCCTGTAATTTACTGTGCTGCTCTGAGTCAAGTTATGAAGTATTTGCATGAGGTTTTTTTGTAACCATTTACATATTTGACTTGCTGTTTTTCTGCTAGTCCTCAAGCGACAGAGTATCATTCCATTTGCCTGATCAGTAAGTCATTCGGTGTCCACTCTGTGTGTTAAAGGTACAATAAGTGAGAATTTTACAGTGAAATAATCTTAAACCTAATGTTGTCAGATTTTCTTCTTTTTTAAAAAAAGCTAAAGAGGGACGTAGTTACTATTTACAATTATCGCAAGGACGGACGGAGTAGAGCCCAAATTTCTAACTATCCATCGAAAGCAACAGAGACCACGAGCGTGTGATTGGTTAGGATGCTGCTTTCTTTAACTTCAACAACAGCACCGCCATCCCACCTCAAAAAACGAGTGCTGAAGATATCTAGTGACACACACAGAGCAGACTGTCTCGCGGAAAAAGTCAGATGATACAAACGTTAATACAACCGTAACTGAAGGAGTACAACGATACTCAAATCTTTAATTTGTGGATGGAAATTATGAGAAATGTGTTGGAGGTGGTGACTGCATTAAGAGGTGGAGGAGAATGAGGGACAAATGTGTCCAAGTTTAATAAAACACAATGTAAACACAATAGTAAATACAGTAGAGATGTGACTGCAGTGAATAGGATACTCCAGAAAAAGCTACGCCCTCTGCTGTCCTGGCAGAGAATTGCATCACAACACTGACACACCAACAGTATAAAAGGAAAACATGTGCATGAGTGAAAACTTTGCTGACGGAGACGTTTAAACTAGATGCCGGTCTTAAAGGGTTAAAGCAGAAATGAGTTTTTTCTCACACAACACCACCCAGAGGCAGAAAATATGTATTGCACCTTTAAGCTCCTCTCCCTGCTTGTGGCCAACTTTGCATTTGTTCCACATCTGAGTTGAACGTCAATATCCTTCCACCTTTAAAAACAGGTCCAAGGTAAATTCTTTGCTGGTCTTTGAGTCACCTTTCAGAAAGCCTAGTTCATGGGCCTTACTTTTGTCCATCTTCGAGAAGAAACAGGCAGCCTTGGAGTTGGTATTTTTTGTGGCTGTGAAGGCGGTTGTAACTGCTTCATGATTCACTGTGAATTTCACAGCTTTGTAAACAACTCAAAAATGCCATTTGGTCTAGGACTCATGCAAATATGCATGAAAATATGGCTGACATTTGTACGCAAGTGGATGTCTAACTCTATTGGCTAATGCTGAGTAGGTAAAATTGTGACGTAAAATTGCATGGGAACTATGGGATGGGGGAGGGGCTTAGCAAAAGAAAAAAAATTGACATATTGCCTACATTATCAGTATGGGGTCATATAATCACCCTTCCAAATTTCTAAAAAAAAAATCATGCATAATTCCTGAAAAGGGGAAATTTCTGATTTAAAGGGATTGCTCAGTAATAGAGCTTCAAAAAGCTCCAACAGCTAAACTTAAATATATATAAAGTATACCCTTTACTAGGATATAAATATCAGATGGTTATTCCTGCAGAATTATTGTGAAATTCCAGCCAGAGTTGCTACAGGAGCAAACTCCACAGCTAATGTCTGCTGCAAATAACCAATGAATTCTGAGTAATGGAAATGTATTCAAGTGTCAAAGTTTATGAAATAGCCTTTATTACTAACTGGAACAACTCTGATTAGCCAGTAGATCATTATCTCTGTTTCCCCAAACTAAGAATATTCCAAGAGCTATCTGTAACAGGTTAGATATTCAGTGTTCATAACCTTTTCTAAATAAACCTGCATAAATATAATAAATCTTAATCATCACTCTACTATGTTGCATTTTATAACCAACCATCTTAATGCATCAAACTTATTTTTCTTCAATATGAAAGTGCTTACGACAGCAGATAAAAAAATAGATTGCAGTAATAGTTTGGATTTCTTTCCCCCAAAAAACTCAAAATCATTTAAGAACCAGCAGACGGTAATAAAGAGTCAGTGCCTCTGGCCATTCAGGAAGAGAAAAACACTCCCCTCACACCGGCAGCAGTGCAAATTTAAATCACCGTTATGAAAGTGTCAAAAGTGCAGTGACACAAACATCTGCTCCAGTTCTGGCCCAGCCCTCGGTGATTACATGAGCTTATATTTGATAATGAACAACAAAGAATAAAGCTGACCTTACAGAAGAACTCTCTGAGAGTTTCTTGTAAATTCCTCTGTAGTTGACCTGGTTTCCAATTATAAATCAGCTTTAAAATATATGGAAACCAAACAGAAGCCAGAAATCCACCAAAAGCTGCCATTTCTCAAATTCACATCCCAAAGAGCCCCAGAGAACCCGACCAGGGCCAGGGATCAATTCCTACTTCATTGGACACCAATTTAAAGTTACTCAGAGTGATTCGGTTGGCTGCAGGGGCAGGTCCTCAGGTCTCTGTAATGAGATTCATTCTGCTTCTCACTATCTTAAGCCAGCACTGGCATCCTGGGTACATCTATCCTTCTCACTGCTACACACATCCCATTTGCTAATGCATCACTATTCTGCAGTGTCTGCTACCAACATGAATGCTCACAGATGGAGCGCCAGTTAATGAATGATTGGATCTATGGATTAATAAAAGGATTGATGAAGCTACATAAATAAATGTACATTCCTTGCTAAAAGGTTTTCCTTTACTTCCAAAGTAATGTTATGAAATAACACCCACAACCCCAGCCATGATTGAAGAGCAAGTTCACTGGAAAACCATTTAATTATTTTTAAAATATGATCCTCATTCTGAGTTTAACGTGCAGGCAAAACATGAAAATAGTCTTCTACCCCTATTTCCTGCATTAGCCACCATTAGAAAATAGATGTGAAATGCTGAGGTTAGAAAAGCCAGTCAGATACGTCACACTGAAAATTAGAATTAATTCGGATTAGAAAAGCATTCATGGACTCATCTTGGCTCGCCGTGGAGAAGGCTGTTGTTGATATAGCATCCAGGAGAGAGCAAAATGTTTCTCGGCTATTAGAGGCTAACCATTAGCATTAGCAACTCCGCAACATGGCTGAACTCCTTCAGGCTTGTTTTATTTGTGGATATAAAACATCAACTCAGCCAGTGGTAGAGTTGCATTGATGTCATTTTCTGCTCACTGTCCTCTGGCTCACTTCTACTTCCTGAATCACAAGCACCAGAGCTTTTTTTCCACAGAGATCGACTCACAAGGCATTCATTTATACTAGAGACCACTCAAAATGTGTTAAAAAATAGGTGAACTTGGCCTTTAAAGGTGTTCTAGAATGAAATTAATCAACAATCTAAAACAGAGCTTTGAGCCTCCAAAAAGCATAAGAACATTTTTTTTTTTTGGCTTTCATCTGTCCCAGGAGCCCTGATACAGGCCATTCTAACCCCCCTTACTCAGGCCTTCAGTGAAAAGAGCTGTTTGCCCCTCCCACTCGGCCAGGACATGCTGATTGGTTGGTTTGCCCAGAAGGCCTCAGACACATGCAGGTTTGAGGAGGCGTGGCTCCCCCTTATGACGTGTTAAGGGAGGCTTTCTCAGAACAGGAGGTTTTCTCTCGCCTTTTTCAACTTTCTAATTTACATAAAAAGTAGGTCACACACGGCTTTGACTTTTTGGCATGCTACTGTTGACCACCCAAGCTGTCTTAGTCAACAACAACAAGGAAAATGTTGGTTTACATTCTAGGTCCCCTTTAAACCATAATCTCATTATATTCCACCAGCAATCACAATCATTTAAGTTGTGTTAAAACAAATTGTTAACCTCTGTTGGCTCAGCTCAGTGGACAGAGAGACGATTCCCAGGTCTTGCATAGAAGACACATTTTATCAGTTTTAGTGGCTGGGTTAGACCAAGGCCCGTGAGTCATAGACAGACATTTTGTATAAAATCAGCTACAGGCTTCTGCAGTAAAATCAGATCATGTTGTTGGTGCTGCCCATGAGGAAGCAGTGTTTTGTGAATATGCAATTTTTTCTTTTTTTTTATCTTGCCGGCCTTGCAGCCACACAGAACATGAGAAAATTATTTCTACTTTGTAAAAACCACCTTAAAAATAGTATTTTCTTGTGAAGACAGCCAACACCTAACATCTTCGGAAAAAAACTATAACTTAACCTACAACCAGTGTTACAGACCATTATTCTAAAGGCAGTGACAAATTAAAAGATCAATTTGAAAAAAGATTTTGACTTTTCTTGTTAATAATTCAACCAAAAGAGATCCCTAAAATGTGTCATGAAATAATGCTTTCACAACAGCACAAGGGACTTGACTGAGAAGGGAATGGCAAACAAATTCACACCTTTTCTTGCTTTGGTTCACTTTCACACAGCTCTTTTCAAAGTGAAACAAACTGCCAGGAGAATGTCATGCAGTTACAACAGTTGCTCATTTGAAGTGATGTTGCAAGGGACGAACACTGACCGAGGCAGAATGAAGTACAAGGAGAAAGAAAACGTGGCTCATTGATTGGAATGGACCAACAATGTAAATCCAACTGCTTCAGCTGGATGGAGCCAAACAATGGTAAACACAAACAACTGCAATATCTAGTCCCCCAGACAATAAACACATCTATAAGGGCCTGTGCCTCCTCACTACTCCATGTCTGCTCAGGAGACATTTTCCAACTTCTTTGTTGTTCACCTCATCTCTCCTTTGACTCATGCTGTTGGCTTCTTTCGTCCATCTAAAATGTAACGTGCTTTTCATCACTTCCTCTTGGGCTCACTTGCAAGTGAGATCAGACCCGTGTTTTCAGACAGACCAGAGTTAAGATGAGCTTTCACAGTTCTACCGTGAATGCTCCCATATAGATTGATTCAGTGCTTCACCCTTTTTAAATAATTTGATTTTGTTTGCACTTTGGCTGCTGAACTCTCAGTGCTGTCAAATCCGCACTTTAGTGCAATCCCTTATGTTTTCAGAGTAGCTGCAGAAAGAGTTTGACTTAGTTTTAGTGCATGAGAGGAGGCGTGCAGAAGACTGTCTCATACAGGAAGACCGACAGATTAGTCATGCTTAGTTAAACAGATGAAAGGTTTAAACTAACTCAAGTGCAACTGAACTTTAGCAACCTGTGAGTGTCTAATTCAGTTAAATTCAGTTTTTTTAGCAGTATTCAGATAACAAATCTCAATTCATTCAAACCAGCAGTCACTTTAGTTGTAATTGAATTTGATTTACTGAAAATTGCTATTTAGTCAAATTTTCTTTATATAAAGCATCCAGCAGATTTTGTTGAAGTCTGCATTCTGAGTAAGCACAGTGCTGGGGCGATAGGGGGAAACCTCCCGTAGAACAGGGGTTAGAATAGGCGACCTTCTGTAGATGCGCCACCAGCAGCATTTCTGATGCAAAACGGCAGCAAAAGCATTTCACCAGCTCGTCCCGCAAGATCACAATATCACAGAATTCTGACATCATGCGTGAGTTCGGCAGTTCACATGATAACAAGCAAAGAAAAAGATGGCATCATATATCCAAAAGGTCTGTGGTTTACTTTCTGGTCTGTTTACCCCGGCTTACGGAAGTTTCACAGACATGGACATTTTTTTAATTGGAAATCTGCACTTGACTTTTATTTTGAAAGATTTTGGATGTTTTACAATGCTCTTATGTTTGACTTCCTATCTGGCCCAATCAGAACCGATAAGCTTGATGCATTCTGGAGGCGTAGCTCATAAAAAAATAGACCCAAAGCGGTAATTTAGCAGAGTGACGTGACTCTGTGCTTCTGGAACACGTACAAAATGCGTCTGTTACAACCCGATCTTAAAAGGGTGAAGGAGGGTGAAACATTAGGAGACATGAGCAAAGAGTAAGCAATATGTTTAATTTACAGAGTAGTGGTTGTTAATAACAAACTTAGGTTATATATCTTTTAAAAAAGGACAATCTAAACAAAGGAATGTTAACTACAACTAAAAATAACTCCAAAGGGAGAAAAACAGAGAGCTCGTGACTATAAGGTAGATTAACATGAAATTCACTATATCATTAACTTAAAATACGACTCTAAGGCTACTAATAAACTAAGAACTACAGCTAGCCACCAATGCAATATTCAGTATGTGTTCTATACTTGTGCAATACCGGATTCAGATTGTTGTCTGTGTCTCTTACAGTATGCTGCATAGTGCTGGTACCAAGTTTGTTTTCATCTTTTATTTGTGGTTTTTTAGTGATCTAAGATTACAATATTAGATTACTGTTTATGTGTATATACATGTACCCTTGTTTTTATCTTTCTTCTAATTACCCTTTGAGTGATGGTGCTGCTATTCTATTCTATTCTATTCTATTCTATTCTATTCTAAACAAATCTAACAAGCACTTCATCTATCTGGTTCATTACTGGTGTTATGACAGAGCGACCCGGGGTGTCAGCACAGATCCGAGCCCCCTTTCCAACTGGAAACCTCTGCATTTTAAAGCCTCGGGCGTTGTCAGCTGATTGGTAATGGCTGCACTGGCTGCCTTCAGGAAGGAGGAGGGGTGGAAGCCCAAACTCAGCGCGCCGCTGTCCATAGTGCTGATCATGGGGTGCAGGACGAGGCGCTTTCCTTGGTGCTGATTCCAAAGGACAGCTGGAGCAGGTGGTGTCCACAATGATGATCACCTGCCTCTTGGACGGACAGGCAGTGGCCGTAGCAGTGCTGCTCCATGGAAACACACCCATCGACTATAACAGCAGCTATTAGCTAGATATTATGCTTCATGGATGATACACGATGTTCCTGCATCCAGTGGAAAGTCGGGTTAAGCCTATAGCAGCATAACTAAAGGGATGAGGCAGGACAATCTTTAGTTTAGTCTTAAAAGTAGACAGTGTCTGCTTCAAGGGTTTCCAAAACACAGGCTAAAAGCTGCTAACCTCATAGGGCTAAGGTTGATGCTGAACTTATGCCCTGTTGTGATGAACGTATTCAGTTCCATTGAATCCACTGTGGAACATTTACGCTCTACTTTTGTTTAGAATGCAAAAAAACGTCAGAGGAGTAAAATCACATCTAAATACACAGAGTGGGTCAGTATGTTATGTTATGCACTCTTATTGACTCAAATAAAACCAACTCAAGGGTTGTAGGATGCAGGTAATCTCTGTTTTTAGCTGCAATGTCTCAACATTCCCTGTCAAGGAAAATCTGAGAGAGATTCATCTCTCTCTTAGATTTGGTCTGGAAATGATTTCCTACAAACTCAGTGGAGCCGATAAACGTTGGTGCACTAAATGTTTTTAAAAGTGAGTTTGACTCAACCTCCTGAGTGTGACTCATTTGCTGCAGAGGCACAGAATGTGTGTTAAACGTAGACCTTTTAGCATTTGTCTTAGAGCTGGAATTACTTGTACCATTTCTCTGTGTGTGTGTTTAAAGTGTGTGCATGATTACTGAGACCCACTGAGAGCACCCCAGTCCACCCAGAGGGGTGGCAGGGGACAGATGGCAGGGAGGGACGAGTGTGGAAGCTGCCAGGCAGCATTAGTCACACCCATTACTCACTGAGTCTGTGCTGGCAGACAACAAGTGACTGTGGTCCTGACGTCTACATGGCAGGAAATACTCATTAACAATTTTCTCAGGAAAGAACAAAGAGGGAACAATTAGAGACAGGCAAATGGGCATTAAAAAGGAGGAGAGGAAGGATAAGACGGGCGAGACCTCCTCTTTGGTGTCACTCGAGGCCTCATCACCATCTTTATCATCACTATCTTCAGCTCCTGGCGTGAAATCAAACTCAGACATCAGCTTGACGCTCCCCGTGAGGCTTAAAGCCTAAAATAACAACAACAAAAAAGATTGTGAGCTGTAGCCAATGTGCAAACAAGCTCTGTGGACACTCTGAGATGCCTGGGTGTTAAAAAGACAAGTTTTTTGTTTTATTTTAACAGAACATCTAAGGACAAACACCACCAGTATGGTGTTGATCCCTGTCCGCTGCCTCATGATCTAGGCCATGTGTTCATTTTCCCCTTTTAGAAGCCTGCTAATGAAGTCACAAACAGGCTTGCCCAGAGGGACGTGCCCAGCCTCTTCTGTGAGGATGGAGGGAGACTTGAGGACTAATTGGCAGCACCCTTGTTTCCAGTGTAATTGCACTTATCTAGTAAGTCACCTTCGAGGGTCATTAAGAGGCTCTGGATTAATTGAGCAGAGCGCTGCTGAGTGGACGAGCGAGCGAGAGAGAGCGAGGAGCCAAGCGGAGCAGATATTTGGCCCATTACACCAAATGCAAAACTTTCCCTGAGTCTGACACGTCTGCTCACGCGGGACACTTTCAATCAGTCCGCCTTAATCGCTCCTCTGCTGTGACCAACAAACGCTCGCTGCAGCTTTCTTTTTATAGAATTCTCAGTGATCATTATTTTGCAGCGCTACTCCCACCAGCGCACTCTAATGGGTCAGATGCACCGCTTTAAGAGCGTGATGGAGTAATGACAGTGCTTTTAGCCTGCTCATGTGTAAGGAAGTGTGTGGAAAAACAAGCTGCAGAGAGGCCAGAGTGAAATGTTTCAAGTGGGACGTAAATTATGACTATGAGGCCGGCATGGCGTTAGACACTCTAACAGTATGTTCTGTGCAGAAATTCACACTGCTCGTCACATCAAGGGCACGTACAGCGCCTGCCTAAATAGAACTGAGGAAACCAGAGTGTAATGAAACTCACTGCTCTGGGAAATGGCAGCTGAGTGTGTTTCCACTTGCTTTATTGGTACTGAAATTTATTTTCAAGGTCACCGGTGTCAGAGTTTGTCTGTGCGAGGAAACAGTCTGGTCTCGTCTCAGATGTGTCAGGAGAAAAATCGTCATCCTTTTTGCATTTGCACACGTTTAAAGGTCAAAAAATGGCAAAAAACATCAAGGTTTGGGAGTGTTTTGCTTCTTTGTGTTTAAAAATATTTAAAATTTGAGAATTTTGGTGATTTATAGTGAAATAAACTGACGTTACAATAAAATACAATACACACAAAACTGCAAATTAGAGACAATCTCATGTAAGTGCAACATGGCACCAACATTTATTACCAAAAACCTTCTATTTGAGAATGCTTTCTAAAACTGTTTAAGTAATTATCCCTAAAATGCAAAATGTCTCATTTTTACCACACCTACCTGTAAAACCTCTACTTCTTTAGGAGGATTAGTACTTCTCTCTGAAACATCCATCCATCCATCCATCCATCCATCCATCCATCCATCCATCCATCCATCCATCCATCCATCCATCCATCCATCCATCCATCCATCCATCCATCCATCCTCATCCGCCTATCTGGAGTTGGGTCGTGGGGGCAGCAGCCTAAGCAGAGAGGTCCAGCCTTCCCTCTCCCCAGCCACTTGGGCCAGATCTTCCAGGGGAATCCCAATGTGTTCCCAGGCCAGAAGAGAAACATAGTCCTTCCTTCGTGTCCTGGGTTTTCCTTTGGGTCTCCTCCTGGTTGAACGTGCCCAGAAAACCTCACCAAAGAGGCGTCCAGGAGGCATCCTAACCAGATGCCTGAGCCACCTCAACTGGCTCCTCTCGATGTGGAGGAGCAGCGGATCTACTCCGAGCTCCTCAGGGCTGACCGAGCTTCTCACCCTATCTCTAAGGGAATTTCTCCATGAAACATGCTTTACAATATTAGACAAAATAAAACTTGGAGCAATCTAACCCTATATAAAATATTAAACACATCTTGTTTTGACTCTTGATTGTAAAAAAAAGTCCTGGAAAAGGATACACTCGTGTTTGGTCAGCGATAACTCCTTCAGCAACCCAAATATGAACCAATTAGAGATCTTTCAAACCATTTAGCTAAGATCAGGTTCTAGATCTCCTGCAGGTAGATGAAAGAGAGAAGAGACAAACTCTGGACAAACAAAATGAGCATTAAGTTATCCAACTCACTTTTCGTCGGGCGCTTTGGCAGCCGTGCACCGCTATTATCTTTCTAATTCCTGATGCGTCAGGTTCAGCCTGATTGCTATACATTTGAATCTCATTACCTTTGAAGAGTGCACAGTAGCTTATAAGCTTTAGGGGGAAAGATGCAAGAAGATACTTGTGCAAGAGTTGTGTCATTAAAACTGAAAAAGACGATCTTTTAATGGTGCGACAAAGAAAAACAGAGCTGCCTTGTCTTCCTTTCAATCCTCCCTTAAAGGATTCATTACTGTAACAGGCTGTGTCATTTTGTTGATTTAAACTGCAGTTTGATGCATTCGTGGCTCACGAGTCCTGTCGAACGCTCACTTCTTGGCATTAAGTCAATTTCAAAGATTTAAGATCAGCTCTTCCCTTCTGATGGCTCAGCAGCTCATTATGCATCCTTGTAAGGTTACCGCTGCAGAGATCACAGAGGTACATGATATTTCACTCCGTCAGTGTAACTCTCTGTGCGTAGCAGAACTCAACCTCAATAGCAACATTTGCCTTCATTTATTTGCATGCGTTTGAGCCGCGGCTGATGTCGAGCACTTGCCGAACAAACGAAGGGGCTTAACCTTCTCCAACGCTGTCAGATTGATGCATCTACTGTAGTTCTCGCTGTCTCGCGTCTTTGTTGTTTGTGTGAGCGGCCGGATTAGTTTGGTGCCTCTGCCGTTTGAGGGGGGGAGATGGATGCTGATGGGCCTGACCTTTCATTTGCGTGCTCCACCATGCGTGGCACACCAGCAGAGAGAACGCTTGTCAACAGGCGGTGTGTGCGAGCGGCGCGTTGGTGTGAACGCTGTAATCTCTTACTAAAACATCCACAGCTTTCTCATCGGCAAAGAGGCAGAAGACAGACGAAAAGGGCACATTTGTGTTCTGCCCCTTTATGTTGAGGGGAAAAGAAGCTGTAGGGCAAAGCGTTGAACAACTGCATTGTTGGAGAGAGAGAGAGAAAGTGAGAGAGAGAGGGGGAAGAGTCGGCTTTAGCAAAATGTCAACATGATAAATCCAACCTTTACAAGCAGTCTCTGCACTAAGCAAGCTCGTGTCCCAGAATTAATAATCAGATATATCAAATTGTTTTGGAATAATTAATTCACCGTGCTCTGTCATATATCCCCTCTGTGGGGTCAATAAATCCTGCTTTTAAAAAAAGTTATTGCTAATTTATTCGCCGAGCGGTTCCCTGCGAGACGCCTTAGGGGGGGAAAAGGTGCTTTTTATTGGCAGAGAGGATGGCTCCTGTTAAACAGGCCTCTCCGGAGCTCGTTGGGTGTCAGACCCACGTGAAAGAGAGATCAATCTCTGCGACCTGTGTCAAGCCTCTGATAGATGAAGTGGAGGGCAGGGAGGGGCCATTGTTTCAGATGGTTTTTACCTCGGAGACCGATTCTGCTGGTGGCAGCTCAGCAATTTCTAGCTGTAACACAATGAGACTGGTCAATTTTCACTCTGTGGCAAACCAAAACTGGCCCCAACACAATAGGAAACATATTTTCTAACACATATGGGTCGATAAAAGCCCGCAAATGATATAGAGTGATGCAGTTCTCTCTGCAGGTTAAAAGCAGTCCTTGTGCCTCGGAAAAACACTGCAATTTTATGTTTCAATAACCCACAGGTATGGAAGCTATAAGCTTTATGTTACCCAGTCACAAGAACCCCCACTCGTCACATAAACCGTGTTTACGCATCAACTTCACAGGTTTTGTGGAGACTGTGGAGACAGTTCAGTCTGGACTTCCTTTGCAGTTGTTAACACGTGTCCACGGGTTTGGAGAATGAAAAAACACCAGTTGTCACGAAGTTTTTTCCTTCATATTTTATGATGGCAGGTTGAGAAAACTCCAGAATGTTTAAAAAGCAATCAGATGAATTGTGGTTAATTGCAAAGTCCCACACTTTTCATTGCGTTTCACTTCTGAAGACCTGTTGATATCATGTCTGAGGTGAGAGTGTTAATGAGGACGAAGCTAGAGATCACTGTCATGATGTTTGAGTTGGAACAGCACTCTGGAGGTTCACAGAGAAGGATGGTGCTTCAAGTATCTTGTTAACCTGCAAAAAGCAAATAAATATACATGCAGTCATCACACTTTTTGCAGGATAGCCTGCTGTCAAAAATGGCAGCAAAGAATCCACTTTCTTTAAAAAAATCATCAGGTAATAGACTGATATTCTGCTAAAGTTCCAGGTTACACAAACCTACAAAATCAGGCCTGCTGTCAATCAGGAATTGATCAAAAAGCATGCCAGGATGACTCGCAGGACTTCATTCTTACATATTGCACCTTTAAAAATTCATTAAAACATCAGACAAAAATAGAAACACAAATCCAAATTCACACAATAAACACAGAAGCAGCAAATGTTGTAAAAACCAACATTTGTGTCGCTCTCTAAACTTCTGGCCACAGCTGCACGTCACTGTGAGACGCTAGCACAGATGTGAGCTCACAGCTGGACGTTCTGGAGAGGGGAAGAACACAGAAGACGTGGGGCATGATGCAAAATCTGCAGTGGAATTGTCTTTATTTTATTTTGATCATGCTGATTTAGGCGAGTCAGGCTTCCTGATATTCTCTTTTTGTTAGCATGCTGCACTTTGAAAAAGATGTGTGAGTATCAGGTAATTCGTGTGTATATTCACAGAGTTGAATGTCACAGCAGCCTTGAAATTAGTATTTCAAAAGCTTCATAGTTTCTGCTCTGCTGAATACTTTTCTTGTTGAGTTGTGCCATTTTTGAGTTATTTGTTTGATATTTAATTCTGTTAATTTACTTCCAATGATGCTGTTTGTTAGACGTTTTAATTCTAAGAAAACAAATATTTTTATATTATTTATTTATTTATTTATTTATTTATTTATTTATTTATTTATTTATTTATTTATTTATTTATTTATTTATATTTCTATTTAGTTCTGAAGCAGCAGAACTCTCTAAGGACCTGATAGGGGAAAAGGGAAGAAAACACCTTATCCAGCTGGACATGGTCTCTATTTTTCTTTGTGTCTTGGAAGGAAAAAACACCTAATATGTCCAGAGCAAGAAGCAACTACCAACACCTTTTCTCTGCTAACCCACTGCATGCTCTCATAAAACACACACCTGTCTGGTGGTGTGAACATATGCTGCTTAAATCACACGGGGAGAAAACAATCTGGTTCAGTTTCAGAGCTCATATTGCTGATGTGGGCCAAATTCATGGCCAGAATGACAAATGAACAAATCTGTTTGCTAACATTTATTTCATTTTCTTTAAACGTCTGTGCTGTTTGCTCTTATGACTCGGCGAATGCAAATATAGTCTGCAAACGTAATTTATTAAACAAGCAAAGAATCTCCAGCTGTACGCTGAAGCCTGACAGAAGCACAGACTTTAATAACAAACTTCTGCAAATGTCAAAGTTAAAAAGAGACGTCACACACTCTATGGATTAGGGAATATAAGGCTAGGTTAGGAAATATAATGTGACATTTACAGTAGATGTAACTAAAGGGAGGCAGTTGGCTTGAGTCTCAAGATACAATAGACCCTGCAAAATATTTAATAAATATTTTTTATTTGTTTGGTAATTATTAATATTTTTCATGGTTTCACTGCTTGTGTGCATTATGGATGTAAGCAAACAGCCACAATGCAACAGAGTAGAAAAACATTTTTATTGCAATATTACCAAATAAAAAACTTTTTAAATTCAGTCATTGTCAGAAATGCTAATGCTAACTAGCTACTTGTTGCTGCCAATAGCAGGTATTGTGCAGAAAGAAAAACAAAACACCTATTGTGAAAAGCATCCAGTTGCAGGCAGTATGGCAAGCCAAAAAATGTGTTTCATTAGTAAATTTCTACCAGAGTCAAAGAAAAGATTTAAACAATAAAGTTTCTTTTTAAACTTTCAAAATGAAATTTTCATCTTTTTAATGCAAATTTTAAATCATCTAAATTGTAAACGTGTACAGGTGCTGTTCATAAAATTAAAATATCATGACAAAGTTGATTTATTTCACTAATTCCATTCAAAAAGTAAAACTTGTATATTATATTTATTCATTACACACAGACTAATATATCTCAGAATGTTAGAATATTGTGAAATAGTTCTATAATGAAGACACCTGGTGCCACACTCTAATCAGCTAATTAACTCAAAACACCTGCAAAAGCCTTTAAATGGTTTCTCAGTCTAGTTCTGTAGGCTACACAATCATGGAGAAGACTGCTGACATTGACATCTTGCCCAAGGAGGGCAAGACACCAACGGTCATTGCTAAAGAAGCTGGCTGTTCACAGAGGCAAAGGGAAGGACAAGATGTGATCCAGGACCTGTAATTAGGAATATTCATTAATACAAACTATAAAAAATATATTTCAGACGTATTGAATGGCAACAAAATAATCATACTTTTTAAAAAACATTATGAGAAACTGCAGAATTTGATGGAACGTTATTTCAACATAAAACTGCTCAAATGTTAATTATGAGTGGTAACGACTAGACTAGATATTAGAAACTAAAGTTTTTTCTGGTGAAAATTCATCTTCAAATATCCAAAATATTCATTCTAGGTTTAATTAAAGGAAACATTTATGAATCTTCAACCTGAGAGCCCAAATGCTCATGAAAAGAAGAGGTGATTTATTTCCTTGGCTAAATGACACATGAGAAACTTTTCTCTCTGAATAGGGGTAAAGAGAATGAAACATTGATTATCTATTTAAGGTTAAATAGATTCACACAATCTTACCATCAAGGGGATTATAAAGGAGATCTCTGCATCATGCTTTTATTTTGATGGGATAATAATGTCAGCTGTCATATTTATCAAAATCAGTCAACAGAATTTTAAAGAAACGCAAACAATCATATATACAATGTAAAAACAGAACTTTAAATTGATAAGCATACAAAGAAATGGAAATCTACTTTTTAATGATTGCATTACCTTAAAATTATGCAGCAACACAATGTTGCATCTTTTACTTTATTAGGCAACAGAAACCAGACTGCAGCTTTGGGGTGAGGGCTGTTTGGTGTTTTTTCTCTAGCAGCAAAAACTAACATGCATGCATCCTTGCATGAAAGGAGGTGTTGAAGGGTTGTACACAGGTTTTAGTTTGCATGTCTGTGTTTAGACGAACAGTTTGAAAGAACATCTTCATAGGCCTTAATGAGTATCTTTGCACAGCAAAGACTGATAGCTTTCATTGAGATAAAGGTAATCTCGTTCCGTAGCCATTAATAAAACATCATTCATTAAGTGGAGTAATAAAGCTCCCGTCAGTGGGGCTGACTTCAGCTGACAGCTGATCAATGCAGTCAGGGGAATTCAAATGTCAGAGGACATCCACTGGTAAATGCAACCTTTTACTGGAACAGCTGCTTCTTCAACAGCGGCAACTTTGAGTCACTGAAATAATCTCTCCCACTCGTATTCGCCTTGTGGTTAAAAAAAAAAGTAGTTTATGATGAGGGAGGGAATAACTGCAAGCAGTTTCAAAGAAAATCTGTTTTCACGTTCTTGTATTTTTTTATTCTAGGAGTTTAGTTAGGCGGTGAAATTTAAGGAGTGAATCTCTGCTCCGTCTCTACAGGAAGCCTCTCGGGGGGGTAATCATTTCCTGCAGCAGAAAGTGGTAAACGCAGCTTACCTAGCTGTTAGAGCGCGTGTGGGAGTGATGTAGGTTACCGTGAGTCAGGAGAGAATAGTTCAGAGGGAGAGAATAGATTAAGAGGTTACCCGTTTTACTGTGCTACCCGTTCATTGAGCTTCAAACCAGGAGTTGTTTTTCTCTTCTTTTTTTTCCAAGAGGAGGATGTGAACAGAAAAATATAGAATTTAGCTCAATAACTGTTTGTGTGAGATACAATGGAATATCCTCAAGGCTGAGGAGAATTTGAATTGAAGGTAATTTTATGGTTGACATAGCGATTTTTGGCCATCCAGTGTTTGGTCTGAAGAAGCTGAGAGAAAGACTTCCTGCTGTTGGTCATGTGTGACGGTATCCACTGACCCTTTTACAGCTTAATGAAATAATGCATTGTTTCTCCTGAAAGGTGAATAAATCAAATATGCTTACATGCATGCCTTTAGTATGTTGTTGAGTAAACAAATGAAAAAGTGAAAATAAACGATCAGTTGTTTATCTGAGTTTCACATGTAAGCTGAACGTTAAAATAGACTTCTACCCTCAGGTAATAGACGGTGAAACGCTCAGGTCAGAAAAAGCCACACAGATCTATGTCACACTGCAAATTTGCATTCATGGACTCATCCACCTTGGCCTGCGACCGGGGAATGCTGTGTTGATTTATGCAGCCAGGAGAGAGTAGGGCACGTCTCGGCTTGTAGAAGCTAACATTAGCATTAGCAACTCCATAACATGGCAGAAAACATTCAGGCTTGAGTTATTTGTGGAGAAAACTTATCAATGTTGCCTTTTTTACCAAAGAAAGAGGAAGAGTTGTGTTGCTTTTAGCCAATCAGAGATGAGATGTTTGCATATCATGTATACAAATTAATAATACTCCTGCAATTATCTACTCCCCACTCTTCCGACTAACTTCTACTTCCTGAAAAAGAAGTGCCACAGCCCTCCCCCCCCCCCCCCCCCCAAAAAAAAAACACTCATAAGGAATTGAGCTGTACAGAACCCAGCAAATTTGTTGATATAACAACTTAACACCCTCCTTAAATAGTTTGATCAGATTGGTATCCATATAGAAATTATTAATCCTCCTTCACTGTCATGTTTCAAATTATGTGTTTAACTCGTGTTGCACACTCGTTTAATCATTACATTTGCAGTGGTTTCTAGTAGGAATGAATGCCTCGTAAGTTGTGCTCTGAGGAAGAAAAACAACGGTGCACCATTTTCAGGAACTAGAAATGAGCCACATCACAGCTGAGCTTCAGACGGCAGGATTTGGAGTCTTGTTTCTTGATATTTGGACATCTCACCTCGTATTGGATAACAGCAATGCAACTCTACCACTGGCTTGCACAAATAACACAAGCCTGGAGGAGTTCTACTGTGTGGTGGAGTTGCTAATGCTAACGGTTAGCTTCTACTAGCCAAGACGTTCTCGGCTGTTTCCTGGACGCTAAACTAATCCATGTCCATGAATTTTAAGTGACGTGTGACGTAGATCTGTCAGGCTTTTCAAATCCTAGAGTTTTGTCTGTTTTCTATCAGAAGCTAATGCAGGAGATAGGTGTAGGAGACTCTTTTCATGTTCAGCCTGCATGAAAAACTCAGAGTGACTGATTATAATCAGAAATAAGATTTTAAAAAATGTTCCACACCTTTAATTTCTATGGCAGGAACTTTCAAGCAGTGAAAAGTCCTAAAGTGTCAGGGAGAATATCTTTTGGACTCTTTCTGAGACAAAACTGAAGCCTTTTGGCCAATCACATAAGCTTGGTGTTTACAGTGGGAAAAAAATGAAGCTGTCAAATAAAAAAACATCACACATCCTGGAGAATAGGATTACATCTCCACACTACCAAGGCCTTCTGGAGTGGAGCTGCTCAGTATCAGAAAACTTAGTCTGAGTCGCAGGTCATGAGTTCTCCAAGAGAATAATGAGCCCAAACATTCAACTAAAAGCACTTAGGAGAAAGAAAAAACATTGGACTGTTCTCAAAAGGCTATCTCTGAGCCTCAATCCTACTGAAGATCAGAAAATTGCAGTGTGGAGACGCTACCCTTGTAACCTGAGACAGTTGGAGCGGTTTTCCCAGGAAGAGTGGAAGAGTGGATCAAAATACCAGCTGGGTAATCCAGGTGTCAAAATGTAAAGATCAGACCTGACTTGTTGGCAGTGATTGTTGTAAAAGATGCTACGAAAACATTAAATTGACAATAATCAAAAGTATAACCTGGTTTATTTAAAAAAATAGACATAACCAAAGGAGTTATAAAGAAATGAAATAATGCCTTCAGAGGGGTTATATCTGAGTCAAAGCTTCTGAATCAGAGAAATTAGAGATTACACTTAATCTCAGCTTTTGAGTCAGGCTCATAGCGGATGCTGTGATTCCTTTGTCTGCGCTGAACAGATGACAAGATAAAGGTAAATGAATGAAAGCAACAGAAAGTGATGTCAAAAGTGATAAGCTATAAAAAGTACCCCATCAGACACCGAGTGCTACATCATTTGTGTCTCCTATCTATAGAAATGACTTTTGTCCTGGCTCTCCTCCCATAGCGTTGCTTATCTCACAACAATAATTAAACCCTCGAGGGAGTATTTTATGATGGACATATAAACCTATTTAAAATGGAATTAAAGATGTTATCACACAGGCAGACATAATGAAATGCTTTGGGGAATCACAATCACTCGGCTGCTCTTCGCCTGCGTTCTCTGACTGAATTAAAAGGTAACAAGCTCTCCATGTTTAAGATTATACAAACCATTTGACTTATTGCTCTCTAGTCGGTGTCTCTGGCTGGAGCGATGGAAGATGAATCTTTAATCGTGATCGTATTACATGTAAGATAGGAACACTCCTAAGTAGAAGACTACACTTACATTATGCTGCAAATGATGCTTGAAATTTTCCAGGCTGGAAACTTTCTTTTGCAAAATTTTCCAAAGTTAAGAACAAGTGCATTCATTTCCCTAATAAGCCACTGTGATGCATTTTATAAAAAGAGAGGGAGAAATTAAGCCAGGGAACAGCCTGTGAGGGAGTGTCAAGTACAAGAAGTCTTAGTTTTGTTTCCAAGTTCTGTTTTCTACAAACAACCAGAGCTCTTCATCCAGGTCTATTACCTCCACTGAGTCAGAGTAACCCTAATAAGAGTTGGTAGGGACCGTTCCATTACGCTTTTTCAACGCTAATGACACAGAACGTTCCTCTCTGATGCACAATAATGCAGAACTGGGAGAGGATGGGAAGCAGTGTGCTAGAGATAACCAGTATCTCATTAACAGGAGCACATTCAGCTCTCCAGCTCTTCCACACAAGGATATAAAATTAGGAGTTGCATGGGGCTAAATAAGATTAGCTGGTCTTAATGACTGCATGTGACCTTTGCCTTTAATGTGCAATGAAATTGTAGAATCTGCAATGCAAGCAATGTTTACAAACTATCATGAATTTTGTTTTAGGAGTGGTGGAAAAGAAAATAATTTAATTGTTTGGGACACGATGAACAGCCAAAAGTTTAGCAAATGTGTCTGCTACCTTCAGGGCATTAAAAAAACATTCAGCAAGCACCCAGAACAAATCATGAAGTTGATTCAGCTGCAAAGCCATTTGCAGGATGGTGTCACGTTAAGGGGCATTAAAGAAGCCAATTATCTCATAGAAAACATCAGAAAAATACAGCTAATCTGCTAAAGGTCTATTGATTGGACTGCTGTTGAAGTCATTTTCTATGATGAATTCCCTTTATGATTATTTGGGGCATTTAGAAAGACGATTGTCCAGAGAAGAAAAGGTAAGCTTTACTGTTACGGCACCTGTCAATTGGAAAAACAAAGCACCCATCCTGCAGGTAAACAGATGTTGCTGTGCCGGTGCGACCAACTGATTGGCTGCTTGGGATGTCCTTGTCTATGCCTCATCATTGGTCTGGCTGTGTACAGCCTGTTGTTGCACTGAGTGACTGCACCTGTGGGTGCAGGATACAAGCCTAGGGCAACTTTAGAGAGAGATCAGAGTGATCGTAGAGATCACATTGGGAGCTCCTGGTTGTTTGCTATTTTAGTGAGGCCTTTCAGATGGCTGTTTTTAATAAAAATTCTCTAAAACTCCCACCTTGTGTTCAGACTTCTTCCTTATGTTGCGGTCCCACGAGCCGGGCTGGAACATATGGGGGCTTGTCCGGGATTTGAACCCAGGACCTCTCGCACCCAAAGCGAAAATCATGCCAACAGAAAATCAGACTGAGACCATTCATGTCATGGGGTTGCTTAGCCAAGTGAGTGGACTCACTCCTAGTTTAGCCTCGTAACACAGCCATGAATAAATACTGAGACCTAAACATCCTCCAAGAAGAACTTCCTCCAACCAACTAACAATAATTTGATGATGAACATTGCATTTTTCAGCATGATGTAGCACAAATACCATAAAACTAAAATGATAATTGAGTGACTCAACAACATTTGGGGTTGTCGGACAGTTAGCCCCCCAGACCTTCATCTCCACTCATAGCCAATCCTCAAGTGTCAGGTAGACAAACCAAACGCTAAAATTTTAAACATCAATTATTCCAGAACAGAACAGAAGTCATGAAAAAGTACCTGGGGCTTCATTTATAATGCTTGCTTACTGACACAATGGGGTCTGAAAACTGTGTAAGTGACTTTACATGCAAACTTGTAATTTACAAAGAAAAAACTTGACGGAAAAATGTGAAACCCTTTTGATCTGGTGTAAACACATGTTGGATATGGGAACCTAGCATCACAGCCGGTCAGATGGTGACATGTTTAATTTAGGACACATTTTCAGACTTGTTGAGCCCTGTGCTCACACTCACAAGTTTGCGTAAGTAATTTTTTTTAAGTAAAATTTTACACAAAGTTTCATAAATGAGGCCCCAGCACTGTAAATATTGACTCCTAAAACACACTTAATAAAAATCAAAATAAAAGTCATTAAACTTGTGAAATGCTTATAATTATACATCAGTGCACCATTGAAAGATTTGATCAAAACCTCTGAGAACACTTCAACAGCAAAGTTTGTGGCCGAGGTTTGACATTTAAGTAAACTGTCAACTCGTCTTCCAGCGTGGTGTTTTGTCCCTCATGGTGACGATTTGCACCACCCTTTCTCGTCCCATTTCCCCAACGTTAACTGCACAATTTAAAACTCATTCTGGCTGTAATTTCACAGTTAAGCACCTTTTCCTTTCAGGTTAGCTTCTCATAATCCTCCATGTGACGTATCCTTATTGCTTTTCCAAGCCATTCCAGCCTGCTGTTACTCCGGATGTTTTAATTAAAGAAAGAAAAAAAAAAATACAGTGGCAAAACACCTTTTACTAAAACTGAGAGATTTCCAGTGAAACTTACAGACAAATGGTGCCGCTCAGCCCAAAGAGAGAAGCACATTCACAACAGCAGAGGATGAGTTCACACCATTAGGGACATTAAATAATGTGTTGCACTCCTGCACTCAAGGACTGATTCATCAAATATTAATGGACACCAGTCTGTGTTTGTGTTGTCTGAAACTCTTTCTCCGGGCAGACACGCTCCCGTCTCTGCTGGTTCAGTCTGAGGCCGGGCGACTCTCCTCCTAAAGGTCTCACCGAGCTCTGTTGACATTAAAAACTCCAAAGTTCACTCTGGGTTTAAAAGCAAAGCTGTTGAGTAGCGAAGAGCCTCAGCAGACAGACCTATCAATATCTTCAGCTTCTTTCACCATCTGATATGTTGTTTATTGTGGAGGATGGAACATCGCTGACGTGTTCCTAGACTTGAAGATTCATTTAAGTCTCCGAGACCGTGTGAAGTGTATCGTATCCTTGCAGGAAGCTGAGAGAGTGTGAATGCTGACCTTGGGAACTGACTGGATCTTATTTCTCATTGTGTCAGACTTGGATAGGTTGTTTCTTGTTGCTGTGTTTATGTTTAAACGTGTGGGTGTAGAGGACGGGGATGAGGCGGAGGTTAGCGCACACCACAGCACCCCTGCTCCTCTCCTTAGACGTCTAGGAGATTTATAATTTGGATGGAAGCTCTGCGAGCAGCGGTATTGATCTCTCCTATAGTCTATAGGTAGCACATGCCCGCTCTGCGCAGGAACCATAAATTACCACATTGAAAGAAGGAATATCTACCATCTCTCACAACAGAGTAGTCAAGTCATCATTTTTAGTCTGCAGAGGAGAAAATGAGCAGGTTTATGAGTGATGGCTGTAGCGCCGTGCGGCTGAGGTCAACAGAGGAAGGACTTTGCTCATTTATATCTGAGATGTTTACAGGAACCTGCAGCAGCGGGTCAATCTGTGTCAGAGCGGATTCCACATCATTTCAACCCCGAGCAACAAATCCACACATCATTCAGCAAAAGAAGAAGAAATAAATCTTCAGAGTTCAGTCCAAGTTTTAACAGCGGCGCATCTGAGGGGGAGAGAGTCTCATCCTCTGGAAGGTTTTAATGATGATAATAAAATAAGGGAGAATCAGAAATAATGCAGATCAGCACTCAGCGTGCAAAGAGAAATTCAGCATATTAACTTGCCAGGTCATGTGGACATATTGATCTATGTGAAGAGTTCACCAGCAGTGACCTTCAGGATTTGTGCAAAAATAATTAAATATGCATTATCACTGATTCTCAAACGGGTGCAGCTGGAGAAATATTAGAAAAATTCTTTCATTTCTATACTGCTGATAAACTCAGATTTAACAGACTAAAACAACCAGATACAGCTAAAATATATTGTTTTATATTTTTTCATGGCTGTACCAGTAAAGGAACTCTGAGATGTTAAACAGGAAATACCTTCACCCTGCTTTTATTTTGGTAGGACTCTTCTGTTTTATAGCAGCCTCGTTCTGCATGTTAGCTTTTAATGTAAAACTGATCAATTTATATTCAAATTTCAACATTAAGTTATCCTAATTATTTATTTTTAACAGCATGATTTGATGTTAAAATCGTAAAAAACACTGTTTGTTAATGTTTTATTTCACACTCGGCTCCCCATATTTTCCAATCCATAAAGCACATTTGCACTGCCTGCAATTATCTCTGTTTTCATGGAAAAAGGCCTTTTTAATCGAAATGTAGATTCAATAACAATAACAAAATCCCCAAACTAATAATGCCAAAAAGCTTCAAACATCCATCTTCACGTAATGTCATAAAGACATTTTAATCACCTTGTTATGTTTATAGAACATTCAGCAGGGAAATTGTAGTTATTACATGCAGCTGTTATGGCGCGTAAACAACTGAGAGGCTCAAATAGCATAAAAAAGGATGAAAGCAGACCAAAAAAATGAAGGTATGTAATGAAATACATTTTCATTTTAGTACAAAAGGAGGAAACTCATCAAAATTCTAATTCCTCCTCTAGCTGTTGGCCGGCTTGTATTTCATTTTAAATTAAATCCTCTCTCATTGGCTCTGATGTGGCTGTCACAAATGTTCAAATGTGGCCTCGTCTGTATAAAACAAACAAATGTTTAATGTTTCTGGGTAAACTTTCCTCCTGCAGATTTTTAAAAAACAGTTTAGAAAACAAGAATTCTGTGAAAGAATGTGGTGTTGATTTACTGCGATGAGTAATTCTGCAACCATTCATAAGAAGCTCCATTTGTCAGCGAGGAGATTGATAATTATTAGAATTACATCAAAATAACTAACCAGAAATAATGTTCCAAAGATAGATTTCTAAGAAATGTGGATTAGCTGTAAAAAAGTAAACACGTTACAAAACATTCATGCAAAGCTATTAGACCTAATTTAATGTGACAATGTGTCATTTTTACCATTAATCTCTGAAAATATCCATCATAATGTTGTTGAAAATTAATTAAATGATGCCCACGTAAAAAAATATTCGTGACTTCGTAAAATATAACCCATGAATATTGGGTCTAAAACACATTGTCACAGGTCTAAGTCTCTGGGCGACAATGTTTTCTTCTACGGGAGCCCGTGAGGACAAAACGCATTTACAGATTTGTAACAAGAGGTTAGAAAACTTTCTCCATTCATAAACGTTGTTTTAAACATTTACCTCTTCGCTCATTTCCAGTGATGAAAGGGAGTCTGATGTGCTTGTCATCTTGCTGGAGGTTGAACGATCTGATGAAGTTCTCTTTCGAAAATTGCATTCCCAGGGATTTTTGACCCTAATGGCCATCCGTTGTTAAGGTCTTACTCCAACACAAAAATACTGCTTACATGCAATGATTTAGGTATATACTGCCCCCTATTGCCAGGAAAAATACACACAGTCACTTTAAATCAGTGAGGGGCTTCACCCACATATTCCAGACCAAAGCTAAACCATTTATTTGTTGACTAGAGAACTAAAGAAATTAAGAAAGTTTTTTATTGTTTGTGCAACTGATCAACCTTTGGAGTCAACCCATTTCAGGACTCAACTCTTTATTCACATAGTTCTTAACCTGCTGCTGTATGTTTGATTATTCAGTTTCTGCTTCAATTCCAGGCCTGGAGGGCCGGTATCCAGCACATTTTAGTGGTTTCACTGCTCCAACACACTTGATTCAGTGGTTGAATCAGCTGTGCAGCAGCTCATCAGGCTCTGCAGAAGCCTGTTAATTACCTGCTGATTGAAATCAGGTGTGTTGAAACAGGGTTAAAACTAAAACGTGCTGGATACCGGCCCTCCAGGACTGGAACTGAATACCCCTGAATGCGGAGTCAAACCCATTCAAAGCTGCTATCCACTGATCAAGAATAGCCAACACAAAAATGGCACAACCCTAACTCAGTCAGGTTTACAGATATGATGCTAAAACGCAAAATTTTCTAGCTGCAACACATTTTTTGTGCAAACATATCAAACCATGTTTCACAAAACTGTGGGATTACACATAACGTTATTTTTAAGATTTGACCAAATTGGCTTTCTATAATCCCTCAAACCATTGGCTTAAAACTCTAGCATTAAAAGGCCGAGCATCCTTTGAGGATCTTTTTGTTCATCAGACTTTCCTCTAACCTCCTTTTTTGACTTTTTGACCAAAACTATTTGATAATCCAGAACTGTGAACATATGATTTTACTGTTTTCTTTAAAGTTTTTCTTTCAAATAAAAATCTAGTTTTATTGACTAACTTAAAAATTGGAAATTATGATGTGGTTAAATTTATCAAGCTAATTTGAGTTACATAATTAGCGTTTAATGTAAAATCATTTTTAACTTTTGCAGCATGCACAAAACTTAGAGCATAACATTTTTTTCCTCTTTACCTGAGTTTTTCAGTTCTGGTCCTGGAGTCACTGCCGTTCATGTTTTAGCTGTTTCTCTGCTCCATCACACTTGAATCAGTGATTGAATGACCTCTCCAGTAGATCTTTGTGTTCTGCTAATCACAGTCATTCAAACCTTGTAGGACAAGGATTGAAAATCCCTGCTTTGTCCTGTACATTGCAAAAATGAAGTGAAATGTGTAATTTTTAAATTTAAAAGAGTATTTTTTAACTATCATGATCTGGTCTGTGATTGGACAGAATTAGTCAGATGTATCTGCAACACTGACAAAGCCCTCCTCGCTCAGAGGTGATGTGTTCTGCTGGACGGTGATTAGAATCCTGTGAAACATCTCCTCCTGTTTGATCTATAGAGCTCCACAGCAGCACCTTGTCTGCAGAGATGAAGCACTCCTCGGGACACCATCTGATCCCCTTACAGTTGATTAACTGGATTTGTGTTTTTCCTGTTCCAGGCAATTAAACTTGTGTACGTGTGTGGAGTTAGATGAGATCATGAAAAGTAATTACCAGTCTCCATCTCTGCCGTTGTGCACTTCTAGAATGGGAATAAATAAATAAAAAAAAGAATCTGAAGCAATAATCCATTTGAAGCGTTATGATTTAGTTTTGTGTTTTTATGGTTTTATTAGTGTGGTTTTATTTACATTTTTATTATAAAAACTCTGGCCATTTAGTCCATTTCCATATTACCATATTTAATAATGCATCATGAGCTGTTGTTAGTTAGCTCATTTATTATTTTTTTTCTTAACAGATTAATTTAGGTTAATTTCAAATAATGGCAACAAAAAACAGGCTCTAATTTCATGATTGAAATCCTAAAGATGATCAAAGAGAATGACACAACTAGTTGCTACAAAATTTGCTGCCTCATATTTATGATAGTTTGAAAATAAATCCAGGATATTTATCATGAAAATGAAAAAGAATCCCCCAAAACCCAGTTGTTTATTTGTGAAGCTTGCTTCAGTGGAGCCAAGCTGATCAGATATGGAAGCAGACAGGTGTCTCTAAGTGGATGTCCTCTATGGAACTCAATCAGTCTCAGTCAGTGAGTAAATATTTTTTTAAAGCCATACTATGCAACTTTTTCATAATTTTAAAAACATTTCTTGAGCCAGTATGTGCTAAAATGATCCTTTACAGGGTTAAAAATGTCACTCAGACCCCCACCGCACTTGCAACTTCAGAGTACCGGTCTGGCCCCTGCTGGACTTAGTAAAGTGGAGCTGGCATGCCTGGCGCTGCAGTCTGCTTCCAGGATGTTTCCTGCATGTTTTAGATCATGAACACAGGTGATTTGTTTGATTTAGTGAGGAACCGCTCCTGTAGACACTAATGAAGGCTGAGGAGACATTTTAGCAGTTAGATTAAGGTGTTAAAAAAATGAACGCACAGCGAGGAGATAAGTTTCACTGTTGGTTCTACTAAACGGACACTAGGGGTTGCTAAAAGCAAGCAAAACTGCAAAGTGTGCCTTTAAACCCCATTTCAAATTTGTTTCTGCCTATAGAAAAAAGAAATGCCATGCATATAACCTAAATGAGTAATACTTGTAACTTGTAATTAGTTTGCCTGTGATATTAAATGAATAAGGCATTAGTGTCTTGTCAGCCCCTTCTCTGTCTAGACACACATGATCGTGCTTCTTTCTACATCTATATTCCACCTTGGAAGATTCAAGGACTCAATTCAGAAAAGTGTGTTTCTTTGAACTCCTTCACCACAGCGTGTTCTTTCACAGCAGGTGTGGATAAAAAAATCTTCCTGAGTTGAAGGGTAATTATGTGGACAAAGCTATGTGCTGTTGTTAAAATTCCTATCCTTCTTCGCCCACTGTGTTCAGTGATTGTTACCATGAAAGTGGATGTTTAGAAAAGCTGCGTGCAGATGGATGGATGCTGTGATTTTCTTCATTATCCATAATAAAACATTTATACATCTCACTGCCACCCTTGCTCACACTCGTGATGCAACAGCGTACGCAGGCAGTTGGTGATAAGTTGTGTTGGGTTTAAACTTTGACTGAATGGGAGTGCAGATAGATCTGGTACCACTAGATTCAGCTTAGATAATAATATGGACTTTTAAAGCAGCTGTTTCCTGGCTGTACCTGTGAAAATATCACATCACGTTGTGTTTAATTGACTTTACTTAAAGGAACTAGAGGCAGGAAAAAAGAAACGATGCTGACGAGCGACGCGCCCGGCTCTGCGAGTAACTGCAGCCCAGCACGGGAGCGTGCACAGACGGCTATGTTACACAAACACAAAAATACCATTACCTGACCCTCTTCACACGCTCTCACGCCACACCTCCAATATCTCACACTGAAAAGGCAACTCCCCGCCGCTCTCACGGACAATATTGCGGCGAAGCAATCCACGCTGCAGCCCTGATCACAGCTAATGCTACTACTGTAGCATGATCACAGCTAATGCTACTGCACGCTAGCTCTCTCTGAGTCATCGGTGAGGTCAGATCATTGTCATATCATCTCTAAACACAACCTATAATGTTTCTTACCTGCTCACTAGGAAATGAGCCATGGCAGCATCCTTTTTGAGTCCCAGATATAGTTGAAGCAGCCTCCATTCGTCAATCACGTATCCGATATAGATTCGGGTCCCTGCCTGTCTTTTACCATATTTGGTTTTTGACTCACGAGATGCCGCTGAATAAACTTCCTTTGTGCCACGCTTGGTCGTTTGCTGGTTGCAGTAGAATCCATTCCCACAGTTCTTCTTTTGGAGTTTGGCGGTTGGCAAGCAACTTACGGTGCAATAGCGCCATCTACCGATCTGCAGTGTCGAACACATTTTCTTTCTGTTTTGAAGCTGTCGTGAACGCGCAAGCAGTGTCAATTGACGCCACATCCGTAGGGCAGCGCGGGAAATTCGTGACCGAACTGCAGCGCATTTTGCAGCAAACAGCCTGTTCAAGAAAATGGAACGATACATGGGTGGCCTCATTCTTTTTGGTTTATAACGCTTCATCACTCATTAGCTTTGAAAAAATGAACATACATGTTTAATTTTTTACAGATTTTTTAAAGATCCTGTCTCTAGTTCCTTTAAAGCTGTAATAGGAAATTTGGAAAACAAATTATCTTCCTCCATTCAGTACACACTCTTGTATTTAGCAACAAAACACCACTGGTGTGATAGGTTCTCCGCTCAATAAAAAAAATAAAAGGAGAAACAGCCGGCTGCTACCACTTCAACTTTAGGACAAACTACCGGAGTCCCAAAAAGAAAAACATAATTTGAAGTCACAGACAACAAAAGACATTGGCGACTGTTGTTTAGCACTCTCTCGTATCCTCTGGCATCGCGGGTTTTCGGTTCCTGCAGAAGCGTCTCAGGGAAGATACCCGAGGGGAGGGGTGAGTGTTCCATGACTGTGTTTGTGTTCAAAACCTAGCTTGCTCTGTAGATTCGCTATAGCAGCTTTAAACCAGGAAACTTACATACTGTGCACTACATAGGGTCACTATCCATCATGTTTTAGTTGTTTCCCTGCTCCAACACACTCATCAAGCTCTGCAGAAGCCTGTTAACCCTCTTAATGTCGATATGTCGGCACCATACTTACATTACCGTAACTCTTCTAACATTTGCGTAATCAATGGCATTGAAACGGATTCTGAAAGCTGAGACCCTGCACTATCCAGTGGTATGATGTACTTTATATTTGCATATAGTAAAATTTTGACATATTTCAGAGTGCTTTTGCCATATTTGTTCACGTAGTTTTTTTTTCAGCTGTAGTTCATTTCTTCAGCTGTGTTCTGTGGAGGTTTATAGTCATATATTAGATTTGTGTTATATTTTGTGAATCTTCCAATCTTCCAGAAAGAGACAACATCCCTCTAAATGTATTAAGGAGGATCCAGATGTGGACGAAACAGTTTTGCCATCATAACCACTTTTTACTTTTACTCCGCTGACAAGCCAGGGGAGGAAAAGGTGCACTCTATGCAAAATAAAAACGCACTTCCTGGATGTGCAAGAAGTGCAACACTCAGCCCTGTCTGCAGCTGGTCAGCAGTAAGAGGGGTTAATCACCTGATGGTTAAAATCAGGTGTGTTGAACCAGGAAACAACTAAAACCAAGATTACCCACCCCTGTGTTAGCCACTGGACTATTGTTTTCTATGGCGTCGTTAGCTTTGTAGTTCCTAATGTTGACCAAAAATGAAGTTCAGACAACTCCCAAAATATTACCAAAGTGCTAAAACGAGTCAGTGGTATACTGATGAACTTAGTTTTTGTATTCCTATCCACTAAGCTAAGAAGAAACACTGAGGCTAAACAATTCAGAAAATGGCAGATTTCTTTTGTGCGTTGATTCTGTGTGTTTCTTCTAACTGCATCACTTGGTTCTTTTTTTAACACAGAAAAGGGTTGTTTTTACGTCAGCAAGAAAAAGGTAAAAACAACTCCTTTCTGTGTTAAAAAAAAGAACCAAGTGATGCAAATGGCAGATTGTTTTAATGTTTGTTCGTTTTATTGATGGAAACGTGATGGATTTACACACTTTATCTGAAAATGCTGCAGAAGAATGTATGTTTAAATACTGGCTGGCTCATCATGACATTATAAAAACAGATAAAGGGGTCAAAGATCGAAAGCTGGGAGATTTAACTGAACAATCAGAGTTTCAGTTTTTGATCGATTGGACGGTGTGAAATCTGGATCGATCTCTGAGGAAGTTATAAGTCATCAACATATTTCTGTTATTTCTAAGGCAGTAACTTGAATACAGTATAGTCACAAATAAGCATGTTTATATTGGTAGATATTCTGACTAGAAGCAAAGGTTTTCTGAGAGGACTTCAGATTGACAAACCAGAACAGTCATAAACATGAGATTTTAGTTTGTAATTCTCACTCAAATGATCTGACCTGATCATTAACATTTGGGTCACTTTTGGGGTTTATATGCAGCTAGAGATGAAAAACACATTTTAGAACAGTTACAAATCATTCAATCCAAATTCATCATAAAACCTGCTGATCGATATGGAATTAGGGGAGTGGCTTTTAATTGGATTCAAAGTTATTTAGCAAAGAGGCAACAATACGCGAAAATGGGTAACTTTACATCAGGGTGTTTGAGCATTACTTGTGGGGTGCCACAGGGATCAATACTAGGCCCAAAGTTGTTTAATTTGTATATTAATGATATTTTTAATGTATCCAAGTTGTTAAACTTTATTCTTTTTGCAGACGACACCAATATTGTTTATTCCAGTGAGAACCTTAGTGATTTAATAAATAATAATAATAATGAATTACTTAAATTAAAAACATGGATGGATAATAATAAATTATCCCTCAATTTAGATAAAACTAAAATATTGTTTTTCGGTAATCATAAAGAAAAAAATTAGAACGAGTAATAAATATTGATGGTGTTGTGTTAGAGTCTGTTTCGAAGATTAAATTCTTAGGAATAACCAGTAAAGTAAGTTGGAAATCTCACATCAATCACATACAAAGTAAGGTCTCTAAAAGTGTATCAATTATTAATAAAGTCAAATATTTCTTAGATTATAATGCACTGCACTTACTGTATTGTTCATTAGTGCTGCCATACTTAACATACGGTATAGCGATTTGGGGCAATAACTATAAAAGTTCACTGCAACCCCTCTTTATTCTCCAAAAAAGGGCTGTAAGGGTCATACATAAAGTACATTTTTTTCATCACACTAACATTTTATTTTTGCAGTCCAAACTATTAAAATTTTTTGATTTAGTTGATTTTTATACTGCACAAATACTTTATAAAGCTAGTAAAAAATTTTTACCCTCCACTATTCAAAAACTATCCATCCATCCATCCATTGTCTTCCGCTTATCCGGAGTCGGGTCGCGGGGGCAGCAGCCTAAGGAGGGAAGCCCAGACCTCCCTCTCCCCAGCCACTTGGGCCAGCTCCTCCGGGGGAATCCCAAGGCGTTCCCAGGCCAGCCGAGAGACATAATCTCTCCAGCGTGTCCTGGGTCTTCCTTTGGGTCTCCTCCCGGTTGGACGTGCCCGGAAAACCTCACCAGGGAGGCGTCCAGGAGGCATCCTAATCAGATGCCCGAGCCACCTCAACTGGCTCCTCTCGATGTGGAGGAGCAGCGGGTCTACTCCGAGCTCCTCCCGGATGACCGAGCTTCTCACCCTATCTCTAAGGGAGAGCCCAGCCACCCTGCGAAGAAAACTCATTTCGGCCGCTTGTATTCGCAATCTCGTTCTTTCGGTCACTACCCAAAGCTCGTGACCATAGGTGAGGGTAGGAACGTAGATCGACCGGTAAATTGAGAGCTTTGCCTTTCGGCTCAGCTCCCTCTTCACCACAACAGACCGGCATAACGCCCGCATCACTGCAGACGCAGCACCAATCCGCCTGTCGATCTCACGCTCCACCCTTCCCTCACTCGTGAACAAGACCCCGAGATACTTGAACTCCTCCACTTGGGGCAGGACCTCGTCCCTGACCTGGAGAAGGCATTCTACCCTTTTCCGACTCAAGACCATGGTCTCGGATTTAGAGGAGCTGATTTTCATCCCAGCTGCTTCACACTCGGCTGCGAACTGCTCCAGCGAAAGCCGGAGATCATGTTCTGATGAAGCCAACAGGACCACATCATCTGCAAAAAGCAGAGACCTGATCCTTAGGCCACCAAAACGGATCCCCTCACCACCTTGGCTGCACCTAGAAATTCTGTCCATAAAAGTTATGAACAGAATCGGTGACAAAGGGCAGCCTTGGCGGAGTCCAACTCTCACCGGAAACAAGCCCGACTTACTGCCGGCAATGCGGACCAAGCTCTGACACTGGTTGTACAGGGACCTAACAGCCCGTATCAAGGGGCCTGGTACCCCATACTCCCAGAGTACCCCCCACAGGGCCCCCCGAGGGACGCGGTCGAACGCCTTCTCCAAATCCACAAAACACATGTAGATTGGTTGGGCGAACTCCCACGCACCCTCCAGGACCCCCCTAAGGGTATAGAGCTGGTCCAGTGTTCCACGGCCAGGACGAAAACCACATTGCTCCTCCTGAATCCGAGGTTCGACTATCCGACGGACCCTCCTCTCCAGAACCCCTGAATAGACCTTACCAGGGAGGCTCAGGAGTGTGATCCCCCTGTAGTTGGAACACACCCTGCGGTCCCCCTTTTTAAATAGGGGGACCACCACCCCGGTCTGCCAATCCAGTGGAACTGCCCCCGATGTCCACGCGATATTGCAGAGCCGCGTCAACCAACACAGCCCCACAACATCCAGAGCCTTAAGGAAATCCGGGCGGATCTCATCCACCCCCGGAGCCTTGCCACCGAGGAGTTTTTTGACCACCTCAGTGACCTCTGCTCCAGAGATTGGAGAGCCCAACCCAAAATCCCCAGACTCTGCTTCCATCCTGGAAGACGTGCCGGTGGGATTGAGGAGGTCTTCGAAGTACTCGGCCCACCGATTCACAACGTCCCGAGTCGAGGTCAGCAGCACACCCTCCCCACTGTAAACAGTGTTGGTAGTGCACTGCTTTCCCCTCCTGAGGCGCCGGATGGTGGACCAGAATCTCCTCGAAGCCGTACGGAAGTCTTGTTCCATGGTCTCACCGAACTCCTCCCACGCCCGGGTTTTTGCCTCCGCGACCACCCGAGCCGCATTCTACAAAATGTAGGGAGCTATAATCTGAGGGGTTGTGGTAGCTTTAAACTCCAGGCGGTAAGAACTACCAGAAAAAGCTTCTGTGTGTCTGTGTGTGGTGTCAAAATGTGGAACCGATTGGAAACTCAGCTCAAGCAATGTGTAAATATTAGTCAGTTTAAATTAACATTTAAAAAAATGGTCTGGTCAGAGTACATGATGTATGATAATGGAAATTGAACTCACTTACTGTACTATAAACTGTTAATAATTGAAATTATGATCAAAACAAATTATATGGTGAATCTCAGGACATTGTTAATGTAAGCAATCTAATGAATAGTATGGAATGCAATGGGGGGTGGGAGTAAATAAGTTTTCTTCATCCCACTCCATTTCAAGCTATCTTAGTATGGATTTTGTGTTTACGTGTGTGTGTGTATGTATGTATGTATGTATGTATGTATGTATAAATGTATGTATATATATTTATATGTACATATGTATGTATGTGTGTATATGTGTATGTGTGTATATACGTATATACATATACATATATATATATATATATATATATATATATATATATATATATATATATATATATATATATATATATATGTATATATATATAGACTTATTACAATTGTTGTGCACAACTGGCAAGTGGCTTGAAATAAAAAATAATTAATCAATCAATCAAGACAATATGATTTAGTATTGAAGGACAACATGAAGAACTCATGAGGATGTTGAGTCAGCCAAAAAGAGGTGGTAGGTCATTTAACTTTTCATTCTTTTTAAAACACAGATAGGAGATCTTTTTACCTTTTTATGCTGACGTTTCGACCATCACTGTGATCTTCTTCTGAGCTAGGCTGCTAAAAGCAGCTTCACTTCCGCTTCCGTTTATGTGCGGGCAGCAGGGGACGGCGATATCGCCCCCCTGCTGCCCGCGCTTCCCTCCTCGATGACGCAGTCCCATGCGTGGTCCAACGTGTACACCTCGTTGTCCCTGTTCATGGTCCCATGTCCACGTCTCCTTATTTCGATAGCTTCCTTTATCCATCTTTTATATTTCTGTTGTTCAGTGTTGACAATCATTGTGCTGTCCCAATCTATGATGTGGTTCTCTCTGGTGCAATGGTCTGTGACTGCTGATTTCTTCATTGTTCTCTCTGCTTCCTGACTTACTGCTCTTGTGTGTTTTCTGCTTGTCTCTTTTTCGCATTCTTTCCTATGTTCTGCTGTTCGTGTGTTAAGTTGGCGTCCTGTTTCTCCTATATATGTTTTATTGCATAATTTGGGACAGTACAAGGATGGCATCCTCTTCCCCCAGCTGCTGGTTCTGATTGCCCTCAGCTGCTCGCTTCAGGGCGGAGCTAGGTAGTGCGGGAGGAGGCAGGGCGCAGACTGCCAGGAACTTGAGGCACGGTGCTGAAGGACAGCTCCTCTGGAACAGCAGTGGATCCTCCGTCGCAGCACTACAGTGACACACTAAAGGGGGGGGGGATAAATATTCACAAAACAAACACAAAAGTATGAGGCCGTAACACTGTTTTTCCATCATTTCACTGCATAAAAACACGACATGCAAACCCCCTAGTCATCATTGAAAGTCTGTTTCTGGTGTTTTTGGGATTAAAAACTTCTGATCACTGTCGTGTACCTCTGTGTAGAAGTTAGTCACCTTACAAAGCAGCACTGATTACCAACAGAACAAAAAAAGTCACGTCTAACATTTATGTTTTATGCTCTGCATTACTGAGTCTTCTCCATGAGCCTGCAGTGTGACTGACCTGAGGCTGTGTTCATAGGTAATCCTCCCAGTAACTGGGATTAAAGTTAGGCACAGTTAGTCATAATTCAGGGCATTGGTATATTTGTAGTCTAACCACAAAGATTTCTGAAAGCTAAGTTTATTTTTCAACACAATTTCGTACATCTGTCAATGATGGGAGCGTTAGACCAGAAAGGCTTTTACACACTTGTGAAAAGCTGCAAAATCAAAGTGGGTGGAGCCGCACAAGGTCGATAAAGGACTGGATTTTTGTAATTGCTGTTATACATCAGAAATTCTGTGCGCACTGTCTGCTATGAAAAGAAATTGACTTTGCAAACACTATTACCTTTTTACTGATCAGACCTAAAGGGGGACACATTCATCCGTGAGGAGACAATTTTCTCTGCCAGGTGTGGATGAGTGGTTAAAAAGGATTTACTGTATTTATTTTGATCCACATCTTTTCCACTTGTTCCTTCAGCCCAAAGCTCCTTCTGGCTGAAGTTCCTGTCAGCCTGGATTTATCTCAACCGTCCTCCTTTACGCTTTCTGCAACAGATTGTTTGGGATCAATACGCTCTGTCCTCTGATGACTTACTAGCAGCCTTTAAAAAATGACAACAACAAATGTGATACCTCTAATCCATTATATTTATGCTACTTGGGGCAACAGATGGAATGGGAAATGCTGTTTAGTGATTTGCTGTGAGTTTTATTTCATTGCAGAAAGTATAAATTCCCCAAATTTTATGTTTTGCTTGTAAACTTTATTGAATAGATTAATAATAAACATCATTTTCAGCATTTCCACCAAGCAACTCTGTAATAAAAATTGGGCTGGTTAAGATTTTACTGCTCTATAATTTAGCCAATTCTTCTCACAGCAATAAAAAGACATTTTTGAACCTAGAATGCCAAGTGATGACATTTTTCTTCCTGTATTTCTGCAAGGCTGTCTTAGTTGTGCAACAGGCCTCATGTAGACTGTTGTGTGGATTTCCTACTAAAGGAAGAAATGTGCTCAAATGGAGAAAATTGGTGCACAAATAAACAAATCCAGATGTATGAAACGGTGCGTAAGCATGAATCCAGGCACCTTTCCTTTGTGCATCCCAATCAAAGTGGAACTGAGCACACATGAGGGAACACTATCCGTCATTTAAAAGTGCAAATAAATGTAAATATGACATGCTCATGTGATTCTTCTCTCATGAAGAATAAAATCATTTTTCTAAATAAAACTTTATATAATATGAGTTGCAGACACCTAAATAAATTAGAGGTGTGTTAAAATGTCCTGCAACTGTAGCTAAACCAGAAGTGAGTCAGCCTGTTCCGTAGAATGAAGGAATCACACGTTGGACCAGGATTCTTTGAAAAATGCTTTCTTTGAACTGAACATTTGTGAACTGTGGTGTTGCTTTATTAGCAATGTGTGTTTTATTGATACCTCCAATTACATCATTGGCTGTTGCTGCAGATTGCACTTTGGTCTTTGTTGTTGAACTGCACCATAGAGGGAATTTGGAACACCTGATGAACACAAAGCTCTCAGTGTGGTTTGTATTGGTTTAGTGAGGTACCTGTTCAGATCCCTTGGCCCATGTGTCTCCGTGTAACTCAGCAGGAATCACATTAACATGGTGATGATGTCATCACCGCACTGTGTGAGCTAATGCCGCATGGAGTAGTATTGGTTTGTGAGAGTGCGTCAAATGACCAGTAAGTTTCAGTGCTATTAGTGGTTAGTTTGTTTTCTATAGTTACACATGGTTACTAGTGGAGTATCATTATGTTTAATGCTAAGCTAATGCTAACAGCAGCAGATGATTAGTTGCAGGTGATAGTATGTGATGTTAACTCTTGTATAAAACTTTGAGGTGTTTGTTATGATCCAGTATGGCTAATAGTATATGAGTCACAAAGGATAATTTATATTTATGTTTGTTTATTATTTACAGAAAACCACATCCACATGCATCTACCTTCATTTAAGTTCCTTATGTACAGTTCTGTTGATGTTGATGTACTCCTGGAATACAAAGACTTGAGGGACGCCAGGGTTTTATCATCCTTCTCCTAGTGTTCTGACTAACACTCTTGAGTTGTAGAAAAAACACGAACAGCAATTTGATTTTTAGGATTTCGAGTCAAAGAGAATAAACTCTTTTACACCTGACATGCAAATAATTCCATCCCACATAAATGGCATGGCTTGGCTCAGGCTCACCTGGCACAGTCCAGTTCAGTGTACCAGTTCCCTTTGAAAGGCCCCCGCTGCCAGAAACTTCAGCGTGGCTGGCATCTGTGGGCACGGGTTGCTCATGCCCACATCATCTCTAAACACAGTCCCAACAGGATTTTACTGATGAATCACTTATTAATGTGGGCCTGAAGGTTCTCTTTCTCTAAACTCGTGTTTTTTTTTTTTTGTTGTTTTTTTTTACTTTGCATCATTTGCCAACCACTCGAATACCACTACAACAGTTGTTCTCAGAGGAATTTTCTGCACTATTTTGTGCTCACTATAATATTTACGCATGTTTCATACATGATATATTAAATGTGCATCATATGTTTCTGGCATGTACAAAAGCTATGCTGACATCATTTCCCCTCCAAGTGTCACCATGGGACCAATACCAGCGTACACCAGCACTAACGTTGGCGTGGATCTGCACACGTTACCACTCAATGATTGATACATCTTGGATGTTTGTCTGGTATTTTTTGTTTATATGCACCTTTTTCACAAGTTTTTCCCCTATTTGTTTCTGGTCATGGCTCTTCATCATGCTGCAACATAAAAGAATTGTGTTTGTGGAACACTGTTTTTTTTTTTTTAATAAACATTTCAATTACATAATTTAGCATTTTGAATGATTCTGCAAAAAAAACGATCCAGTTATATTGTTAAAATAAAGTAAATTTTACGTGGGCTTATTTATTTTGCAAGTCTGTTTTTTTTCTTCATTTTCTGCTGAAACCTTCAGCAGGATGATGGTGTTGAGCTGAATCAGCAGAAACAGATATTGTGTAGCTCGAGGCTGAATTTGAGTTTGTTCACTAACAGCACTTCATCTTCTTGGTGGCATAATGGAGCCTTTATAAACAATTAAATCAGCAGCTTATATGAGTTCAGATGAAAACCTTTATCAGATATTGAATACACTAGCATCACACAGATATATGAAATGAGGATTAAAACTGTGAAAATGTAAATATTGCAGCTAATCTAATCATAAAGCGCAGCAGCGGAGAGGAGATAATTGAAGCACTCCTCTTATGTGTCCTTGTTTCCTTGTTGAGAGTAAAATATGTAAATGTTGGAAGTTCCAAAAGCTGCAACATAAACCTGGCCTTACCTTGGCCCAGTCTTGAGCCACGATTCATTGTTCTAACATGAAATGATCATAAAAAAGGTCTGATGTTTTTCTGTAAATGATTACACGTTGCAAATATCCAAGAGTAAATGTGTTGCAGGAACATGAGGGCAGATTTTACACCTCTGTTTCTCACTCATCCCTCAGACAAGCCTTAAATGACTTTGAAATTGAGTTCTAGAGACTCCCAATAAAACAGATACAGCTTGGAGGAAGAAACAAGAGACAGACGTGTCTGCTTCTCTCTCTGTCAGACAAAAGCCAGGCAGCACAAGAGGGGAGGTCCCTCATGTAGTAAACGCTGTTTTAAAAGGGAAGAAGGACTCAGGAACTGTTTCACTCAGCTTCTTTTCAAGCACTCCTTTAGGGAGTGATGCCAGTGTTATTTCTTTGGGGCAGACGGGTGAAACTATCAACATAATTACAGGACCAGCATTCCTTGAAGGGATCCCATTGATTCTTTGTGCCAGAGTTTCAAACTAACCTCAGCTCATGCCAAGAAATTTGGTCAGATCTTGAAAATAATGTAATTTTATGTAATAATTAAATATCAGAAGTATGTGTTGTGAATTGCTCTTAGCTACAAACACATCAAATTTGAGCTAATTTAGCTAAAAGACCAAGTTCACTTATTTTTTCAACAGATTTGCAGTTGTCAGTAGAATAAATGAATGCCTTATGCTCTGGTGCTCCTGTTTCAGGAACTAGAAGTGAGCCAATGTAAAGGTGAGCAGAATATGGCAGATTGTGGACATCTCACCTCTGATTGGCTAAAAACAATGCAACTCTGCCACTCCATTTGTTTTGCATTAGGTTTTGCCACGTTGATGTTTTATCTCCACAAATAACACAAGCTGGGGGCTCGTCCGGGATCGTTGATCCCACGTCCATCGGGTGCACTTTCTTTGTTTGAGTGTGTTAACTTTAATCTTGTGATTTCCGTTTCTAGTCCAAACCGCTCCATTCTGATCTCCCTTGGTGCTTGTGGATGTGGAGAGTGAGAGGTGACATTAGCTGAAGCGAAGAAGCAAGGAAAATGGAGATGAGGATTCTCCTGGACTGTTTGTTTATGGGTGAGTGGTCCCCACCTAACAGTCAGATGCCTTCCAAAGGTGTCGAGAAGGCTCTTTGTATGTCTCCTCCCCCTGTCGTTTCCACAAGTGGATGTGTCTGCCGTGGGAGTCAGCTTCACCCCATGTCTGGAGGTCAGCTATTAGCCCTATTTCCGCATCGTGGATTGCCTTGGGACCAGTCGAGTCCATAAAGTTGTGTTGCTAATGCTAACATTAGCTTCTACTAGCCGAGACATGCTCTGCTGTCTCCTGGATTCTAAATCA
Organism: Aphyosemion australe; assembly: GCA_006937985.1. Lineage (NCBI taxonomy): Eukaryota > Metazoa > Chordata > Actinopteri > Cyprinodontiformes > Nothobranchiidae > Aphyosemion > Aphyosemion australe. The sequence goes on along the minus strand of SSNS01000401.1, from coordinate 447,103 downwards.
ATAAGCCTTCCTCGTCAAGAGCCAAGATGGGCGAGTCCATGAATGTATATTTACAGTGTGACGCAGATCTGACTGACTTTTCTAATCCGAGCGTTTCTCATTTATTTTCTATCGGTGGCTAATGCAGGAAATAGGGGTAGAGGACCTCTTTTCACGTTTACCCTGCATGTTAAACTCAGAGTCACCAAAAATAACAAGTTAAACTGGGTTCTCATTGTACCTGGTGTTGTTTTAATGTTCAATAAAATCCATTTTGAGACAAATTGGGTTGACATCAACAGCTAACGGCAAAGTTTTGATGAACTATCATGAATGATTTTGTTTTTAAAACACTGTTTTAACATCAAATATTAATCAGCTGTAGATACACATTCAATAAAAACTTTGGGAGGTTTTTTTTAATCCATCCAATGGGTAAGGATATCTTTTCCTAATGAACACATTCATATACTGCACATACAGTCAAAAACATTACCACCTAAAAGAAGATGGAGGCCTTGCAGCTTAATCTACCTTTTCCACATACAAAACAAAACCAAAACCAAACCACTTGTGTGAACTAACACCACAGGTGTGACACAATCGGTGTAACACAGGTACTTATAGGTGATATTACAGCACAGTGGGGATTTAATTTTCACGTTATTCTGTCTGTTTGAATATCACACCAGCATGGTTCCTCTGGGCTAAGAATAAAAAGGAAATGAAGAAGGTGTAGCCTGATGCTCTAGACTCCCGGTGTGGAGAACGTGGCTGTCTGTGGAATAACAAACGGTCTGAGACAGGAGGAGCAGATCGGTGTTTAATATGGAAATAATGCCCGTGCAGAGTGTGACCCACTGACTTTTCTAATAGAGACGTGAAGACTTCAGTGCAGCTCTGAGAGGCGGCGTGTTAAACCACAACCCCCAAGGTCAACCCACTGAAATGCAATATTGAGTATGTATATAACCTTACCAGGGAGAGGCTAATGGTGGTTCAGGTTCAATGTGGTAATGAACCCCCCATTCAGACAGTCACCACAGATATTATCTATTGAGTAACTGGCACAGAAAGGTCCAGTTTGTGGTGAGGAATGCTGCACTCTGGGTCTTTGGACAAGATGCACACTCACTTTTAAAAGGGCCATAAAACAACTGGTTCAGATAGGATCAGAGTCTGACCAGCTTTAGGAAAGAATCATTTGTCTTTGTTACTTTTTTAGATCTTAATCCTAATTTTTAAAAATAATCTTAGATTCATTAAACTTTCCCCTTCAACCCATTAAACGTCTCTACTTAGTAATTGCTGCCAATTTATTATAACTTAATTTATTGGTTAGCTAACCTTAATCACAGCTCATTAATTAGACCCAAGTTCTTTGTCACGGCTTAAAACAATTCTAAATACTGCAATCAATAACAAACATAATGTGTGCACCAGAATCCTAACAAATAAATGATATTATTTCAAAAGCAGGCTCAATGGTGCAAAGTTCCTTGAAATTTGCATAAAATGTCCAAATCTGATGCAGTTTGGCTGATAAAAATGCAAGGTGAATATGGAAACTTTTTTCCTTTTACATTTTTAAACACTCTGCCAGTAGTTTGCATGAAATTATATAAAAGTATATTTTAGATACGTCAGATAGCATACTTGGCAAGTGTTGTGAATTATTTAATATCTGATTTTGTATAAACTGCGAGCAAATCAAAGGTCAAAATGTTTTCACATACGATTTTATTGGAAGTGGAACATTTTGTGTGTGTGGCTGGAGGTTGTATGAGCAAATTCAGCAGCATTACTTCCATGTTCATAATTTCACCGGCTCAAATGAGGAGTTTAGCTGAACACACACGGTAAACACACACAGCTCCTGCCATACACAGGGAAAGGAAAAGAAAACACTCTTCATCAACAGTAACGATCTGCAGCCATTTAGAAGGGCAGGGAGCGGGCAGGTTTCTCCTGCACAGAGAGAATGGATGCTCTTTAAGTGCTGCAGAGTAATTCACTAGCAGGACACGCTGCCCTCTCAGCAGACAGATGTGGTGCATAACCCCGGGGAACATTAGCAGGGGAGTTTTCAGAGGAAGAACCTTCTATTTATTTAATGTACTCCTCGCAGATGGATTGGAGCTGTGAAGATTTCTAGAACAGCACAATTAGTATTTTGATGATGTACTTTGGGAAAATGATACCCAGAGACAAATCCCCACTGTCAACTGATGGCTTGAAATTGCTTTCTCCCCAGATGTATAGATTATGACCTATAAGAGATGTGCTCTTACATTTAGCTTCACATTATGAAAACACAGGAGGAGGCAGGAAATGTTCAAAGGGATATTTAAAACTACTGGTTGTAGAAAGCTTTGCAGTTTGGAACAATGAAGATTTATTCTGACTAGTGACTCCTCACACCAGGACTTGTTACAATGTTGCTGTCCTAAAGCAACACCAATGTCACAAATGTTATAGCATGTCATGAAAATGAGGGACAGTTGGTGTGTTTACAGTCATGTGAAAAAGTTTGGACACCCCTGATGATTTTCATGACTTTCCTTTGTGAATCACTGGTTGTTTGGATCAAACATTTCAGTTAAAAATATCATATAGCAGATGAACACAGTGATATTTGAGAAGTTAAATGTCGTTTATAGGATTGACAAAAAGTGTGTAATAATTACTTAAACAAAATTAGGCATGTGCATAAATTAGGATACGGTAGCTGTTCAGGGACATGCAAGATACAATTATCCGCGTTTCACTCCTTTACTCGCCAATCTTTGAGAAGTTGTAGCGGTTCTCCTTCTCCCTCTAAACATTGTGCAGGGGATGGCGCCGGTTCTCTCTGTGGCCACCTTGCTGGTTTGGGGAAATTCTGCTCCTTACATTTAGAAAAAAGTACAAATAAAAGATAAAAGATAAAAGAACAGATCTTGATTGCTGGATTGAAAACTAGAAGTCGTTGATTACATACTGCCTTTAAGATGTGTGTGGGGTACCATAGCTGCAATACCTTCTCTGAACTGCGTGGCGCTAAAGACACTGGGGATTTCAAATCTGATCGTCTTCTTTTGCCCTGCCAGTCGTTTTTGCTGCCACCCATCATTCTTGTTCCCTCCTGTTCGGTCTACAGTTATTTGTAGCGTATACTTACCCGTTAGCTCCTGATTTAGTTCATCTCTCATTGAAGAATTTGCATCACCTGCTGCTTTTGCATTCCTGCAATTTAGAATCTTTGAATCTTGAGTCATGAATTTTAGATTAGACGTCTATGACTCAGCTTTACAACAAATAATTTTACAAATCTTTGCCCTGCTGTTAGGTTTACAGGTTATTTTTGTAGAATTTTATGGGTATTTGTGTCAGAAATGAGTAGCACCTCTAGCTCAGCATCTATTATTTCTGATTAAAACGTTATTCATAAGCTATAATAGATGTTTAATATGAAATTGATGGCAGTTTAAAGTGTTCATATAAACAGATATTAATTTATTTACATTTGAGCTGCTTTTTGACCGAAGGTATTCACTTTGACTAGCTGTTAGCTCTTCAATACATTCAGAACTAATCCCTGTTTCTTCCAACTGAGGTTGTTTATTGAGCTAAACAGGACTGTTTTAAAGTGTTCACAACCTTTAGGTAACCCAGTTTAAAAGATGTGAACCATTCCTTTAAAACAACAGATGAAAGTTTAAAAAATGAGACCTGACATTACCCGTATACTTAGCTCCGATTGACAACCATGAAAAAGTCCTTTTGCTCATAAAGCATAAATTTGTCTCTGCACAGCGATGCCCTTAAATTGTGTGCGGTGGACCGTCGTTTTCTGCAGCGAGTCCTAGGAGATAACTCTTCGAGTGCTAACAATGTCCTCCACAGGCCAGCCGTTGGTTTCCTTCCACTGTAGGTGAGCCCGGGCGGTGGCGAGCAGCTGTCAAAAAAGCCTGTAATTGGAGCCCGCTGCACCATTAGACCTGCCCATTTGGCCTGTTATGATCACTGTCTGTCTCCGCTACACTTCTGCAGTCACAGTAACCATTTGACCCAGGGCGCTGCCTACTACACGGGGACAGAGCAGGGACTTAATGACTTGTCACGTGTCCACCTGTGACTCTCTGGCATGACACATTCCCCCGTGTGCTGTCTGATCTCTAATGGTCTCCATTCATTCAAGGAATTGAAGTGTTCACCCAAAGCAAAAAAAATCCCGTTTTTGTTGTTTCTACACAGAAAGCTAGGTACAATTTTTTTCTTTCAGTCTTGGTAAGGAAAATCAAAGGTGAAAATTATCTTTGAATAAAGAGTTTTTAAAAAATGTATTTATTCCTAACACTTTTACTTGTAAAGGCTGGTTTCACACTCCTGCATTTACCAGGAACTGATGACAACAGGTGACGACACCTACAGAGATTAGGATATTTGATTTGCTATAAAAGCTCAATAACAAGAATCAGTGACATTGTAGAGTAGCTCAGTGTTTGTGTTCTGAACAAAGACTTCCATTTTTATTATTTTCTACTCATTTCTGATGGACACTGAACTAAAATATAAGTCAATATGGGCAATACGACTAGAAGAAGGAGAAGCTGAGAGTTTTTTTTTTTTTTTTGGCAGCTGTGTTGAACAAGGTTATATTTTCTGTGAACAAAATCATGAAAGCACTTGTGAAAAATAAAGTAAACCTCTATGAATTGACTATTCTTCACTGAATGAGTGTTCAGTCTTTATGGCAAATCAGTTGAGTCACCATCGCTAAATTCCAAACCCACCAAAAGGAAGATTACACTGTAGATTACATGAGATTAGATTCAGTTTATCGTCATTGAATCAGCGTCCCGGTACAACGAGATGTACTTTCAGTACAAGCATTCCAAGATCAGACTAACAATACATGTAATACACAGATAGGAAACAGTTAACTGTGGGCATGCAGCCCTAAGGTGCTCCCATTCGCAGAAGAAAAAAAGGAACGACACAAGAATAGGGAGGGGGTGAGGGAGAAAAAACATGCACCTCCCTCTGCTCCCTACAGGGTGGCAGAGACAGTTTGCAATAAAAACACCTCAACCCAAACTCCAGACAGTCACAACATGAGATCACGAGTGGTAGGTAGGGGGGAGCTGGGATCCCCTTTACCACAGAGAGACTCCAGTGTACAGCATCAGTATGCGCACCTTGTTCCCTGCTGCTCAGATGTGTGTGGCAGGTTCTGGGGGATGGAGGATACATTGACTCCTAGACGGTTGCATGGCCTTCACCGCGTCACAGTTCCAACCAGGCTGGGGGTTAGGGGAGGTTTTCACACCGTCTGTCTGCATTCCTTCTGTGGGGGCTTTCTACTTTTCAGCCTCCAAGGTTGCAAGGGTGCCAGATACAGATAAGATGATTTGTTTTGGAACAGGCAGAGAAAAGTTTTATCTCTTCCTTTTAGACTCTGCTGGTCTAACTCCTCCAAACAGCCAAGTAATGGGGTTTTAACTTCTCCATACCATGCAGTAATTTTCTCCATGATGACATCCATTTTTCATGCCAAGGCTGGAATCACAGACAAAATTCTGTAGCTTGCGACAATCATCGGAGTCTGAGTGTTTATAGCACGACAAACTCCACCCTAGAGTTCAGGTAGCCCTCCAATTGCCCCCAAAAGCGCCTTGAATTTCCAAAATACATGAATCAATACCAGCTGATTTTAATGCTCATGCTATTCTTACTAATAGAAAGCACATTGAATTGTCTCTGTGTATGAAATGTGCTATATAAGTAAAGCTGCCTTGCCTTGCCAGATAACCACCCATGCCAATCAACAGAAATCCGGTAGTCATGAATCCAAAAATCTTTGGTATCCTCCACGGAAAGCTGGGAAAGGCATATTAAATTTTACCTCTTCCAGGAATCCAAAACATGCCCAACTGGGTGCGATCCGTCTGGACATGAAGAAACCCCTGCTCTATTCTCATTGTCAAAAAAATCTTGTCAATCGCGTTGAAAGACCAGCTGACCAGATCCATGATTTCATAATTTTCAGTTTCAGGAGCAATGCAGAGAAGTTCTGTGGTAGACAGGACAAAAAGCCTTGGGAAGAGAAGGGAGGAGAGAAGAAAAGCGTCTGCACTTCCCAAGAGCTGGAAGAAGACTAGGTATATAGGTAGGTATTTAAAATTAGCAACAACTTATTAAAGGAAAAGTTCGCTTTTTTAGACATTAAGTTTTATGTGTTCCTTCACCCACCCAGTGCTCTGTAAACTTTGACCCATTTCACACACACCCCCCTGCCCAGAGATTTTCAGGGGAGAAGTGATTCATAAAGGTAGTTCTGGCTAGTTTCGGGGGCGCTTTATCTGCGCCGTTTAGCCTCACAAAAGGATTAGCCTCTAAAAGCATGGCTAATTTGCATCTCACAAACAAAGAGAAAAAATTTACAACGTCACATTACAACGGGACTAGTTTTTGTCATTCGTATCCCTGCGCCGGTCACCGCAGCTATAGAACGGGCTCGTGTCTGGCTGCTAATCCTGGCTGTATGAGTGAAACAACAACTTCTAAAGTCACTTAAAAGTAGTTTTTCTTAAATATATCGAGCCATGGTGCATACCTGCAGGTTCCCGGGTTGTAACAATAAGGATGTTACAGGATCACCTTTTCGGTTTGACACTTTTCCTGCTAAGGACGTTTCTCTAAGGCATCAGTGGCTTTTAGCAATCGGCTACTCCAAGGATACTCGGCTGGAATGAGTCAAAACCTTTCGTTTGTGCAGTGCACACTTCAAAGAGGATGATTACATCAGGAAAAAGTTCGGGAAAAGTGAAAGACTGTTTTTGAAGAGTTCGGCCGTACCAGAAATCTGGGTAAGTTTTGTTTTTAAAAAATGATTTATTCCGCTATGTCTGCCGTATTCATGCAATCATCTTCGCATTTTAGCGCATTATTTATGCAATCATCTTTACACCGATGGTTGATCATAGACTGCAGTAGCTTTGTCAACAATCTGTGTTGATGTGTGTGTTTTGTGTAGCAAATGCAATTCTTCATCCGTGTACTCTGGCTCATAAAGATATCCTAGTAGTAAAATAAGTTTCTTCTTCATCTGATATAGTGTTAAAATGAAATTCGTCATCAGATGAGACGGAGTCTGACATGTTTTCGGCATTCGGCAGTGAAACAGCTGACATACGAAGCGCTGTTTAATATCCGCGGGGACCGGCGCAGGGATACGAATGACAAAAACTAGTCCCGCTGTAATGTGACGTTGTAAATTTTTTCTCTTTGTTTGTGAGATGTAAATTAGCCATGCTTTCAGAGGCTAATCCTTTTGTGAGGCTAAACGGCGCAGATAAAGCGCCCCGAAACTAGCCAGAACTACCTTTCTGAATCACTTCTCCCCTGAAAATCTCTGGGCAGGGGGGTGTGTGTGAAATGGGTCAAAGTTTACAGAGCACTGGGTGGGTGAAGGAACACATAAAACTTAATGTCTAAAAAAGCGAACTTTTCCTTTAAATCCAGTCATTCCAATATAAAATTTAAAGGCACACAAAGGAACTTTACCACATTTGCAACTTGAGCATCTCCGAACCGCTTGCCTGAATTCTCGCAAAGTCACGTATCTCATGAGAAGCAATTACACTTTAGCAGAAACAAGTTCACGTTACCAAAAAGTTTTCAGGTTTTGTGAAAATGTCTATTAAATATGAATTTGTTTAACATTTTCTGTAAAATTGATGTCGAGACCAAGTCAACAAGCAAAAACAAATTATTATATTTTCTCTGAAATAAAAAAAAAAGTCAACAAACTTAAAATTTCATTAATAACCGCAGTTGATAGAAAGTCCTGCTGATCATGCTTCCCAGTTCTAAGGATGTCAAAACAAAAATAATCAGAAGCATAATACCTGGAACTTGAATCTAATTGGAGTCAAATCCAGCATGTTGAGCCAGCTGCATATTGATTCCTTCCTCTTTCAGCTGGAGTACGCTGTGTGCTGAATGCGTCCCTGCCGGGACAAACAAATGGTGAATTAGCAGAGTGTGCACCGCGGCTTGTGGCTGTCCATGCTTTGGTTGTAACACAAGGTTTACTGGAACGACTGCAGCCTGCAGAAGAAGGAAAGAAAGCTGAGCTCATATTTGATGGCCAGAATTATAACTGAATATCTTTTGCAATGAGGCAATTTAAAAGAGCAATGGGAATGTAATTTCTAGATGAGTAATAATGTGACAAGAAATAAACTCCAAATGGATTTTATTTGGAGGTTTTGCATCTCTTAATGTCACAGTTTATTGATTTTTGAGTTATGGATTGAGGTTCTTTTTATGTTTTTGTCTTTTTGTTTGTATTTTATGGTTCTGCAATGTGCTAGGCTCATTTTGGAAATATGTTTTATTGATTTAGTTTTATGTTTTGCATCCTTGAACTGCTTCCATTGTTTCCTTTAGCTTTTTACTCTGTCTGCTCACTTGGTCCAAGTTTAATTATTTGTTCACCTTCATTTTGTCGTTTGTTTTCATCCAACAGGAGGATAAACAAACTTTCTGATTTCATTCACTCACTTGTTCTCTGTCAGAACTTTGTCTTTGTTTATCTTTGTTGTTGTTTTTTTTGTGTTCCAAGTTTAGTTGCTCATTTTAAGATTCTAAGATTTTGATCAGCAGCTTTGCAGTCCACTCTGGAGTAAACAATGTTTCAAAGAAATCAAATGTGATTACTTGTAAACAACAGGACAGTTTGTTCAAGAATTGAAGAGGTAATTTGCAAAAATCACATAACTCTCACCTCAGGTGATATCAGTTTGGTGATTTGGATCAAAAATGACTTTTATCTGTCTGTGCATACCAACCCTTCATAACTGATAAAATAACACCACTGACCTTCCCCACCTAAACCCCCACATATTATAAAAAAGCATCTGAAAAAATGAATTTCAACAACATTAAATACTGCAGGGGAGTTGAACACTGAAGTGAACCAGAGTTGTCAAAGGTGCCGTGTGCAGCATGTGTGAGTAAATTAACCAGTGGGACAAAACAGACAGCACAGGGTCAGAGTATGGAATTATAATGAGTGTTATTGGGATTTTTGGGCCACACTAGTCAAATTTAGTTAAGATCTTACTATGATTAGGATCATGAACAGCCTCTGTTAAAAAAATAGCTTTTATGTTAAAGGGACATTATGAAAGTTTAACAGCTAATACAAGTAAAGAAATTTTAAATTTATTCCTCATACATTCTCCTGCAATGCCCTGGTCCTGTAGAATGAGCCCTGGCATTTTCACTGTGATTGCCTCTGTAGGCCTGTAAACTCACAGAAAAGATCTTGCTCGGGTCGAGCAAGCAGGCTTCCCCATTGTCCTCCAGAGGCAGCGTAATGCGTGATGACATCATGCGCGCTCACGCGCCCGCAGCGTTTGTTTGCTAGCTGTAGCTTAGCGGTAGAGCGAGAGGTGGTTTTAGTAGCTGATTCAGCCAAAAACAATAAGAGAGCTGCTTCAAGCACCAGCGAAACTCCAGCCCAGACCCCAAACAAGACAAAGAAACCAAGAGTGTATTCCAGCGCGACAAAAAGGGCAAAACTCGAGTCTGGTCGCCGAAGGCAAAGAACGAAAATAAACATCGGTCCGGCCGGCAGAAGTGGAAAATGCTGAGACAAAAGACCCGCAGTTGGCATCATTGTTGCTGGACAGGTAAGAAATTATTACTAAATACGTGTGGGGTAAGGGTTGTGGGTGCTTTCAAAGCAAACCGGGGGCTTACGTATGGCATAGGAACATTTAGGCTGCTTGTTTAGCGTGTCTCCATCAGAGTCGGTGCTGGTCAGGATATTAATATTAGTCTTATTCTTATTTTTACTTCTCAGCGCACTGGGACTTTTTTCCAGGGTAGGATGAGTACCGGTACTATTACCGCTCATTTATTAGTGGAAATCTCAGAGATTTCTGCAAATATATGTCCGTCTCCAAGTAAACACATTCCCCCCCAGCGCCGCTGACCCGAACCTCCCGATAGGCAGAACCGAACACACGCTACAAGAGGGGACACAAATTAAGATGCATCCTCTCCAAATCCTCTCCAAATGCACCTGACGGAGCTGTACGCGCGGCGCACATCATCTCCAAATGCGCCTTTGGAGAGGATGTGCGCCGCGCGTACAGCTCCGTCAGCTCCCGTCAGCCCAGGCAAGAGGAGAGAGAGAAAAAAGACGAGTTATCCGACACCGTGCACGTTCCCTCAATGACTGACAACACGCAGCATCTGACCAGCGTCAGATGTGCCGACAGACAGGTGGATCCATGGAGGTGGAGAGGAAATATAGACCAGGAGCACAAGAAAGAAAAAGTCATAACCAGAGGAGTGTGTTGTTGGAGCAAAAAATAAAAACTTTGTGGGCAAAAACATCCCAGCTTCTGTTCATGAGACAGAAGATAGGATAATTGTGTCTGGATGTGGAGAATAAATTATACAGCAGTCCTGGTTATCATTTATGAGAAGTATTGGTAAATGCAGAAACATGCAGAGCTTTTATCATTTGATCCATAACGTATGTTTTTGTAATTGATGTATTGTTTGTTTTTGTAGCATCAAATCGATGGAGCTGAAAGAACTCTTTAGATGAGGAACAAGCCAATAGTTTGGAAACAGTGTGTAAGTAACAAATTATTCTCATAGAAATGCAATGGCTATATGTCAGGATATATAATCATGTTTTGCTGCTGTTTTTACTTCCAGATTAGAGCTGGAAAGAGAAGGAAGGAGCTTTAGACCCGTATGATTCAGATTATGTATCTCCAATATCAATAAGGTATGTTTTATTATTGTTTTTTTAATACCGTAGTAACATCCCCACTCTCACTTTCTATTCACTGATTATATAACATTTATTTTTCTTGTGCAATAGGTGTGCATCACAGGATGAGGTTGACCAACTTCCTTGCATTGGCCTGGATGAAGCTGACAATTATAACAATTATAATTATAAAACAATTGTAATTATTATACAGGCTAACAATTATATGTGCTATTTGAGTTTCACTCAATATGCTAAAATTCTGCTTACAATAGTGGCCTGCACAGAACCCAACTAATGCTGCTACTCTGTGTGTATATTTGCACATATTATTGTTGATTTTATATTTATATCATTTCTGCATTATTTTTTGTATTCTTTTACATTTTGCACCAAAGGGAGTGGCACTCCAATTTCACTGTACCCTGTACAAAATCAATAAAGGCTATTATATTATATTATATTATATTATATTATATTATATTATATTATATTATATTATATTATTATATTATATTATATTATATTATATTATATTATATTATATTATATTATATTATATTATATTATATTATTATATTATTATATTCTGTATTGGACATTGCTGATAGTGTGGAGGCAGATTTGAAAGACAATTTAGAAGAGCCATCAGCAGCAGGACTGACTCAGCTGTTGTTTTCATTCAGGAGTACAGCATGCATGCCTCGTGCACGAGCTTACTATTGAAGCTGCAGTTACACGTTTGGCCTGAGGGGGCAATAGCGAGCATGAAAATTTCAAAGTCCATAAAGTCCCTTTAAGGTTGGGTGATATTTTCCAAACAATATGGCAGACCAAAAAATGACGATGGTGGATATTATCACTCAGGAGATGTTTAGACGTACTGTGGGTCTGACACACTGTGTGCTCCACCAATCACAATCATTCTTACTCAGTTTGGGCAGAGCTGTTCAAAAGATCATGTCACATTAAACAACTTGATGCTCCAGATGTGCTACATTTTGCTGCTGCTGGTGACATTTACTCTTAAATTATAAGAAAATATCATCATCACTATCATCAACATCATCATCATCATCATCACCATCATCATCATCATCACCACCACCACCATCATCACCATCACCATCATCATCACCACCATCATCATCACCATCATCATCACCATCATCACCATCATCTTCATGATCATCACCATCATCATCACCATCATCAGCATCATCATCTTCATCATCATCATCACCACCATCATCATCATCATCACCATCATCGCCATCATCTTCATGATCATCACCATCATCATCACCACCACCACCATCATCATCACCATCATCTTCATCATCATCATCACCACCATCATCATCACCACCACCATCATCATCATCGCCATCATCTTCATGATCATCACCATCATCATCACCATCATCAGCATCACCACCATCATCATCACCATCATCGCCATCATCTTCATGATCATCACCATCATCATCACCACCACCACCATCATCATCATCATCACCATCATCTTCATCATCATCATCACCACCATCATCATCACCACCACCATCATCATCATCGCCATCATCTTCATCATCATCACCATCATCATCACCACCACCACCATCATCATCATCACCATCATCTTCATCATCATCATCATCATCACCACCATCATCACCACCACCATCATCATCATCACCATCATCGCCATCATCATCATCATCTTCATCATCATCATCATCACCACCACCACCATCATCACCACCACCATCATCATCATCACATCATCTTCATCATCATCTTCATCATCATCATCATCATCACCACCACCATCATCATCACCACCACCATCATCATCATCACCATCATCATCATCATCATCATCAGCATCATCTTCAAAAAGCAACCTACAACTGATGTGCTATTCATCATCATTTCACACAGAAACACACTTGTGACCAGATCATGACTTTAAGAAGTAAAAGAAGAAACAACCAAACAAAAAACATGTGTTTGTTACAAATGTTTAAACAAAAGCAACAAAACATAAGAAAATCTGTGTAAATGAACTGCAGCGGTTTTGGTCGATGTGAAACCAGCGTTCAGTCCAGCAGGAACGCTTCATAGCTGCCTACAAATGAAGAGGCATGTAAACCACCTCGTTAGATTTAACAGCTGACTTTATGTGCAGCAAGAACCACTGCTGACAGAAGAGATGGAGTCTAAAAACCCAGCAGTTAACTAAACCACACTTTACTGCATGAAATGTGGCTAAGCTCTCAGGAATACTTGTTGTAACAAGCTTTGATAACAAGTTGATTCTTTATTCTTACATCAGTCAAATTAAACTGCCTAAATAGGTAATAGAAAGTACATTAAAGCATTTTATAAAAGGGACCATGAAAATAATTACTTCACCTTTGAAGAAATTATTTTGGAAATGAAAACTTTTGATACAACATGCTCAGGTTCTCATTAAAGTCCAATTCTTCTTCAAACTGTTGACCTTTACTTCCTGACTTATCCAGTTATGTTTTACCTCAGTTAATAATATTTATGAAGGTGCATTAAAACACAGTAGACATCAGCTTCTACATTTTTTACTCATTCTAACCCGTAACATATCAGAATTTTTCAATTTAAGCCATTGCTACTGCATTTAAATACGTGCAATATTTTGTTAATAAAACTGCATATTTTTAGAGCATTTTTTCCTCTATCCACATGCTCACAAATCTGAAAACTTACCAATTTGCTGCCAAGGTCGTCCATTCCTTCCAACAAAGGAGTGTTAATTTTTCCAGATAATGGGAAACTTTGTTAAACATTTTTTATGAACCTGTAATCAACCATTCTGTGAAGCCACATTCAAACATTCTTCCCTTGAATTCATTCTGAATCACATTATTAAAAAAAAACACTTCAGTTCAGACAATGTGTCTGAAGTACAGCTGGCTCAACAGAGTCTGTGCAGACTGAAGAGAAACTTGTGAAGGACCATTGTGAGGGATAAGTTTTTATAATGAGTATCAATGAAACCAGTAAGTAGGCTCTGATATCCACAACCAGTCCTCTTTGTGTTGGTCAGGTCCCAGTTACACATGCGATCGCAACATGTCCAGTTTGATGGCTCAGAAAAAGCTGATATCCTGTCTGATCCACTGAGGATTTACAGTTTTGACCAGAAGTCTGTGGTGTCACCTGAGGCACCAATTAACAACCCTCACTCTGAATATGCAGACTGCTCTCACACCTGCTCCCACAGCACATGCTGCACACGCAAACACACACACACACATAATCCAGCTCCGTCCTGCTGTGAAAATGACCAGAGGCAGCCTTTCCTGTCTTATTTATGGGGTTGATGGGTCTAAACTGGCACTTGACAGGACCTCCTGCTGACCATTGTCCTGGCCAGCAATACAACTGCCTCTTATCCCAGATGACCTCCTCATCTGCATGTTGAGATATTCATTAAGAAAATCACTTTGGTCAGATCCCAGATGGCATGTCAGGACTGCTGGCACTGGTCTGATTGTAGGGTGAACCTCCTGAGTCCTTCCGGATAAGCAGGATCTTGTCCGCAGCTGTTAACCACAAAGTTCTTAGATTAGGTTTGCATTGGTTTTCAGAATAAAAGTTACTCAAGTTTTCTTATTTAAATATAAACAATGTTTTGTTGGTGTTTGTGGTTATCCATGAAGATATATACTATCTGAAAGCAGCAACAAACCATTTTTGTGGTTCCACTAATAAATGAAAGCCTGACTTTTTTTCATGCTGATAACATCCTGCACAAAAGCGTCGGTGCATTAATCTGTTTTAGCATTTTTGGAGTCAGAAAGGAATTTAAAGAAAGATAATATGACGGACAAAGGTTTAAGTAAAGAGATGAAAATATCTAGGAGCCAATTTTTCACCAGCAGGTACGCTACTTGCTTCAGCACAGTTAGGTCCCTCTTTTTATTGAAGCATGTGCTGAACTTAACTAAATCTTATACTATATCAGAACAATTGTTCTACAAATGAAGGAAAGAAAAAACTTTCAATGCTTTTTTAGCATTTCACACACACACACACACACACACACACACACACACGAGAAACGGTAACACTTTACAATAAGGTACGCTAAATAGTGCTTAGTTACTAGGGAACTACGTAGGGGTTAATGCGTAATGAAGCAGGGACTAATAGGTAGTTAACCAGTAGTTACTGCTGCAAACTCTCATTATTTTTTTGTGCTTTGTTACTAGGGAACGACTTAGGGGGTAATGAGTAATGAAGCAGGGACTAATGGGTAGTTAACCAGTAGTTACTGGTGAAAACGCTCATCAGTGTTATTCAGGGACTAATGGGTAGTTAACCAGTAGTTATTGGTAAAAACGCTCATCAGTCTTAATCAGGGACTAATGGGTAGTTAACCAGTAGTTATTGGTAAAAACGCTCATCAGTCCCCACTCCAGGTCGGTAGGTGAGGGTAATGCACCTTATATTTGGGGATGTCACAATTTGATTTCAAGTGTTGAATCAAGGTCCCAATCAAAGCATTTCTCATTGATCAGATGGTACTTACTGTAGCTCCTGATCTCTATTGTTGACCTATGCTAT
Organism: Aphyosemion australe; assembly: GCA_006937985.1. Classification (NCBI taxonomy): domain Eukaryota; kingdom Metazoa; phylum Chordata; class Actinopteri; order Cyprinodontiformes; family Nothobranchiidae; genus Aphyosemion; species Aphyosemion australe. The sequence goes on along the minus strand of SSNS01000401.1, from coordinate 431,730 downwards.
CTATGGCAGGTGTCACCAACTAACATCCTGCTAGTTTTCTGTGTTTCTTGCTCTGCCACACCTGAATGGAGTAATTTAATCCTCTCCTTACCACATTTAACACTGGACAGGCCTGTTAATTACTCATTAATTTCAATCAGGTGTGTAGGAGCAAAGCTAACATGTGCAGGATGGTAGCCCTCGAGGACTGCAGTTGGTGACCCCTGTTCTATGGACTAACCTTTTGTTGTACCCGGGTAAGAACTGGGAGCTGGAGGCTCAAGGAGACCAACAACCAGTGAAAATGTGAATTTAGGGAAAGAAAAAAAAAATTCTACATTTTCACCACATTCCCTAACCCTAATGACAACAAACCACCAAATTTTGATGAAAATGTTAGAAAGATTCTGGTCAGTTTTTATACATATTTTTCTCATCCAAGTAGTATGTTACCAGAATGTGTCAACCCTGGCAGCTTAGTGAGGTAACACCACTTTTTTAAATTATTTCTCCCAAAACACACCAAACACTTGGCTTCCTGGTCACAAAAGCAAGAAATTTCAAAGATGGAAGCCACACTGACAAAAGCAATGCGTTTGATTTTCAAAGGCATGCAGATATCAGCACTTTTAAACCGTTTGACCAGGCCTGGCCTTTCCTCTCTCCTACCTTTCATCTCAAGAGCTGCTCCTGGGAAAGAAATGATGGAAGGCTACTCAATATTTAAATGCATCCAGGCCTGACAAGTTCAGGCTTTTATTCAGACTTGCTATGAATATTGAAAACCCTGTTTTGTAATACTAGTCTGAAGGTCTAATGGACAATCGCCCATGTTATTATTGTGATGCCAGCCATCTGATGAGTAGTGAAGAGGCCTCTTCATCTGCTGCAACATGAATAGATGACTCATTTTACTTTCATAATGTTTTGATAATGTTTACTTGATGCTAGCGTAACACAGGTGTAATAAATGGTTATTTACTTTAAAACCAGTTGGGAAGAGATACAATTCTTTCTATTTCTGACCATTTCTTAAAGTTTGGTGATAACACAAGGATCCCTTACAGCGGCTAGCCGGAGTTTTCCCCTTTCAGGAATTATGTATGATTTTTCAGAAATCCGTAAAAGTGATTGTCTTGCTAAGCCCGCCCCCTGCCCCTTAGAGCTCCATGCAATAGAAAACTGAGCACCGACCAGAACTAACAATAGCGTTAGACTACTGCTTACATGCTTCAAATTAAAGGAAGTACCTCGGCTGATGCAGTTGATGAATTTTTCATGGACAATTAAGTCTTTAAAATATAAATATATGAAAACACAACATGAAATGATAATAATTCCTGTAAAACAACGCGTTTAAGCTCTGTTTGTCGGCTACAGAAGCACATTCATTAACTAGAAACGGGTAGTCGCCATCTTAAAAAACCGGATCGACTAACTCTTGATGTAATATGCTTGTCAGCCACTAGATGGCGCCATCGGATAAAAGAAATACTCCGGAGAGCCGCTTTAAGGCCAATGAAAGATTCAAAATTAAAAAATATATTTTTGAGCCAGAACACGACTTAGAACCAATCCGCTGTCAGACTACGCTGCATCACACCAGACGTAATCCTCAAACAAAACCCCCTACATAGGTGTCACACTATCAATGCATGAAGCTCAAGGGAGAGTTCAACAAGGAGGATCTAGTTTTTCTTTTGCTGCCTCTTTTCTGCCAGGATGAACTCCTGCCGCTCCATTCTTTTTGTCATTCACACTTCCCCTGACTGTCAAAATAATTCCACCCTTCGTTTTTACGTCATTCCTCTTCTCTTACAAATTTTGTGCTTGATTTGCTTGAGCAAATCAGCCCTCGGCCATAGTTCTTTAAATACAGCTGCTAATTCCAACTATCTGTCTTTCAGACATTCTTTAGAGCAACCCTCTTCCTCCTCATCTCCTCTTTATCTGGACTCTGACACCTCAACCACCTCCTACTCACCTGTCCTTAAGAGCAGAGCTGTGTATGTGTGTGAGAGATTGTCTTCAGTCTAAACTTCATTCAGGAGTCTGATAGTCATACAATGTTGCTTTTTCAAGATAATCTGCTGAAAAGTCCTCCCCCATAATGAAGTGAACAGTATCAGCCCTCCACGGCCTTCGCTGTCTGTTTCATTAACCTTTAAAAGGACCTCCTACTGGTGATGGGTCCACTGTAGTGTGAGCATGTAGCTTGTGTGATCTGTACCTAGCCAGACCCCATGGATAAAGGCCAGGCCACCATTTACTCACCAATGAGTTTCACCCTCAGGCATGTTTACAGGATAAGGTCCCAGTATCTGTTGTTTGGTGAGTTAACCTTCATCACCTGGTCTTTGAGGTTACTGAATCTGGCACATAAAAAAGAAAAGGATGGAGTGAAAGTTAACCAGTCATCTCTTCACTTTTGCCCATACTCTCCTCTTCAAATGACCTGCTGTGCTCTCATCAATCAGCTGCCAGCTGCTCTTCTTCTTCATGTCTCCGGTGAAAACCTGAAAGGAAAAGTAAACAAGGGTAATCACCTCACTTACCAAAATTGTAATTAACTCTCCTGCCTCTTTTTTTAGAGCTCTCCCACAGAGTTGAAGGATGGAGCCACTTTCTTTCAATGTTCCCATCTTAACTGTAAAAATCTTTGGAACTGTTTTCTTTGTTTCTGCTGTCAGTTTCAGGTTCAGACAGTTTTATCAGAACAATATAATGATTATAATGGCTGTGAAGAAAGCTCAACAGCGACTCCACTTCCTGAGGGTTCTCAGGAGACACGACCTGGATAAGAGGTTGCTGGAAACTTCCTACAAAGCAACCATACGCAGGGAGCTCAGCAGCAGACAAGAAAGCGTTGCAGGGAGTAATCAACACGGCCCAGAAGATCGTGGGATGCCCCTTGCCGAGCTTAGGAGATATCACAAGCTCGAGCTACCTCAGCAGAGCCGAACACATCATAGCAGACTCCTATCATCCCGGAAACCACCTGTTTGAGCTGCTACCCTCGAGACGGCGCTACAGGTCACACAGAGCCCAGACAAGCAGCGTAAGAGCCAGCTTCTTCCCAGTAGCATTAAACACATTAAATAATGGTAAACTGAACAACAAATAACCACTCAAAAACCATGCAATAAGTCAGTTCCATTCTGCACTTTTTCATCACATTTCTGATAGTTCCTGCAATTCTGATGGCGCCATAGCTGAAGATATGGTTCAGCTATTATTCCTGCTCATTTTGCAATGCTCGGCATCTCAGTTTACTACTTTTATTATTATTATTACTAAATACATAGATAATTATGCTGTGCGTTCCTTATTTTAGATTGTATATATGTTTTATATTGTACATTACTGTATTTTCCTTCTTATCAAATGCACTAATCAAGGAGTAGCTGCTCAAATCTCGGTGTTGCAAAACAATGCCAATAAAGGTGATTCTGATTCTGATTATACAGAAGTTGTCCTTCTTTGATGCAGTGATAAACCTGCAGCCATAACCTAATGATACCAAAGCCCACCACTGCTTCAAATTCCAAGGATGAGTTGCAATAGCCCATTCTTTGTGATTTGCACAACTTTTCTTTTAAAACACATCTTTAATGTTTATGAGACTTATATATGCTATATAAATTTTTATGAGTTGTTTTTTGAGAACAAACACTGGTCAGATTTAGGCAATAAAAACTTTTCACTGTGCTGCTGACTGTTGGGCTTCTGCTTGTTGCATGTTAGCTGCTGCTACATTAGTGAGGAAAAAAACAGGAACATGTTAGACTAATGACCTTGGGTTACAAATGACTAAGATAACATGTGAGTAATAAAAAGGTGTATTTCTTTCTGCTACAGCTACAAAAACATTTCAAGAATGTGGTTAATGTTCATCTGAGGATGTCACAGCTCTGCTGTATAAGGATACCAGAAGCAGTGATGAAGCTCTGTTGGTGTATTCAGCTTGTAATTGTTTTTGCCATAAATTTCAGTAACACTTTACAATAAGGGTCCCTTTATTAACGTTACTTAGTGCATTATTAAGCATTAATAAACAAAGTATCCCTTTATTAATGTTACCATTATTGTTAACTATTAAGTGTCCTTAAGGTTAGGACTAAGGAACAGAGGGAGTGTCTGCTTAGTAATGCATTACACAATATCGTTAAGCAGTTGTTCAAACTTTATTTAATAGTTTATTAATGCTTAATAATGCACTAATTAACGTTAATAAAAGGACCCTTATTGTAAAGTGTTACCTACACTTTTTTTTGCACATAACTTATTTTGCTTTTTAGAGAGTAAAATACTTCAGTTTGTTTAAATGATCAAAGCTGAAAACATGTAAATGTTAAAGCTTCATTTTCTCAGGCTGTGCTGGATATTGATGGAGATTCCCAGTAATCTGGGTCACAGTGTTCCTGAGTGTTGGAACTTCCTTCCTTGATTAAAAAAATAATGAAAAAGAAAAATGTATCTTGATTTAATGAACTGAGTTGTGAAGTGCATGCAGTTTAGCAACACAAAGCTGCACAAACCAACAACCCAAAGAAAGTAAACAACCTCTTTAGAAGTGCACAGAACAGAAGAGACATGTAGTAACTCATGTACAATCTATTGAGGACATTTATATAAACTATTTGGACAGAGAGAACAGATGTTACATGTGGGATGTTTGAAAAAAATTGTGCAACAGGACAAAGCAGCACTGAAAACAAGAGGTAACCCCAGGCATCATCTCTTCAACACCTCCAATCCAGCCTCGACTCTCCTCCCCAGGCACTTTCACAACTGTTCACACTCTGAGATGTGTGACCAAAACAACTCCCCCGCTGGCCAGGTAAATAAACAACTCTCAGGTGACAAAGACTCAAATGACCCACAGCACGGATGGGTTGCTGAAACACGTGATGAACATCCTGTCTAAAAGCACTAGCTCAAAACGTAAAAGCCTGAATATTAAAGGGATTATAGGCAAAATTAATTTATTTTAGCTTTTGACCATGTTATATTATTATTTCCTCATCAAACATCAAACTGGCACCATTCCTATGCTAAAACCACCCAATGAAGAGGCCAGAGCTGTGAGTAAAATAAAAATCTAACCACTTACTGAATGTTTACAAAGTATGATGGGCCTGCGTCAGGGATGAATTGGGATAATATTTCAGGTCGGTTACCATCCCAGTGCAGACTAGGAATAATACTGCCGTTTCTCTGTCCTCACATGGGTGGAGGTGGAATTTCATTGAATCCAAGTGTCTTTGCAAACATTATAATGTCAGTATGTTTTGCCCTCATTCTACCCTTTCCTTGCTCTGATCTTTACAACTCCATCACAAGATGCATGAGTTTAACCTGTGCAAGAGGTGGGAATGCATGGTATTCCAAATAAAAGTGACATCATTTTATTATTAATCATTTTTTTATTGATTACATTTTATTGGTGACTGTTTAGATCTAAAATCAAAAGTGAAATATAAATTGAAGTAATTGCACAGCTCCATGTTGTTTATTCCTTTAGATGTTTGGGAGGTGTCTGATTATAATTCATTCCCATAAAAAATCTACTCTGTTCCAGTGTATACTAAATAACATTGTGATGCTTTCAAGTGCATCATATTCATTTATTTTTGTCTAGACTGAAATTCAGTTACTCCTTTATTTTGACGTCTCTCTGGTTTCCTGTCTGGCTTTCTGTTTCACTCACAACCCAGCAGAGATTTATAGAAAGATGCAGCCATGTTAAAAAAAAATAAAAAGCACAAATTGTCATTTCAGCAGCATTTAGATCTCAGCTGTGAAAACATTATTATGGAACAGGAAATGCAAATCTGAGGTTCTTCTTGTTTTGTTACATTTCATGATGTTTGTGTCAGATTTGAATATGTTTGCAGTTGCTGTGAAAAAAAAAATCAATAGGAAATATAATTATTATCATTTCCATACTTGATTAGACCATTGCATTCCTTACAAGACTGCTTGATGTCTTCCGTCTTTCATGAGTTTTCAGAGCGAAATTCTCATTTTATGTTGAGAAACGATGGATAAGGATTTCCATTACCAACTCCCTCTTTAACAACTTCAGTACAACAATCGTCTCTGTTCATTGTAGCTCAGGCTGTAAAGAGGTTAGAAGACACCGGGAGTGTGATTTACCTGAGGGAGGGACACCTGAGAGAGAGCATGATGGTAATTTGATTTCAGCACATGTTGTTAATAAAGGCCCCGTGCTCTATTCTGCTGCCAGGATTTTATTTAGACGCATAATGCTGAACATTAATATCAATACATACACTATTGATTTTTCCTCTCTGCCTGCTTTGAAAGAGAGAGAGTTTTTGAGCACACAGAGAGAGGGATTCAATTGCACTGAATTTAATTTGGTGGTTTCATGTCAGTATGGATATCCTGAAACTCAGACTTGTCTGCAGCTCCGTTCAATATCCTTGCTTGACCCCATCCTCTGGTTTCTTCTCCTCAGAGAGAGCTGCATTACTTCATCTGAAAGAGAGAAGCTCTAATCTCCCGCCCTTTTCAGCGCTACCCTTGTACCCACAGAACCACAGAGGGTCTCCGTGGGGTCAGTGCTGCAGCATTTTCATAAGGAGAAAAGGCCAGGCGTGTGGGTGTTCGATAGAAATCCAACACCCAGAGTTTCCTTTGGGCTTAACAACGGGCATCTGTTGTGCAAATGTCAAAGGTGGTTGGTGTGATTGTTTTGGTAATAAAATTTCAGCTTTGCTGGAAGATCAGAGTTCAGTTGCTTGAAAGGGTACACATTGGTTTTGAAAGCGAATAAAGAGCTGAGAGGAAGTTGCGCAGTCAGACATGAAACGTAATTGTGATTGATGTTGAGTGCAAAGCTGGCGCTTCATTCATCAAAGACCAAACTGAATCTTGATACAGACCCCTGGTTGTGCACGCTCTTAATTGGGCACAATTATAATGAATGGGTGCACTCGAAAAAAGAATATTAGAGAACAGATGTTTACTCGACCTAAGTCAATAGTTGCAGAAACCTTCAATTAGGACCCCCCTTATGGGGAGCCCAGATGCAGCATTAATCTGCACCAATTGACAGTAGATTGAATTGATTACCTTATTATGAGGAAGCTTGGTTATTATTGCCATAACTCAAAGCCGATTACAATCTTTTGCAATGCAGAAAGAGTCAGAGTAAACACGATCAAGATCTAATCACAAAACCGACTCATCTTGTATACTTTATTAGGTCAGATGTACAGAGAGAGGCAGGCTGAGAAGAGAGTGGGTATCAATTTCATGATATAAGAATCATTTCCATAGACGCCCTTGGGTAGGGAGAGGCTACAGCGCAACAACCTGATTGGAAACCATTTATCATGACTAAACAGTTGATCGTGGCACAACATTTATGCACAGACAAACCAGTAATTATCAGAACATGACTTCATATGTGCTCCTAACAGGTTCCTTCTAGATACAGCGGTGATGTCTCTAGGTTCAGCCGTGGTATGACATCAACCAGACAGAGTGCTCCTTCATTTGTGTTTTGGTCGCTGACTCACTTGAATTTTAGATGTTTTTGCGTCTTTTTGCTCTGGCTGCATGATGAGGGCTTGCATCTGAACTTTCATCCTGTCAAGTGTTTGTTGGATGCATTCGTCTGACAGTTCTCTCACTTTACTTTGCACTCCCACCTCCTTCCCCAGCCTCCCCATTTCACGCCACGGAGGTCAAGGATGCTGTGCCTGTGTGTGTAGTGTTCAAGAAGGAGGAGGAAAAAACTGAAGTGCGTATGGGGAGAAGCTGTCCAACTTCTCAGCCCTCGGTGTTGTCAGGTCTGTGGTGTTAAGGAAGTCCGACAGTATGTCCCCTACCTCCTCTTGGTGCAAACACAGGCTGATATCAGCTTTCATCCATGGTACGAGTGTGTGCCCTCTGAAGTACAACAAGGTTGTTCTTTTTCTTAGTGCGTGTGTGTGTGTGTGTGTGTGTGTGTGTGTGTGTGTGTGTGTGTGTGTGTGTGTACAATACATGCGTTCACATGTCCTATACCCCTGCCTTGTCTTTCTTTTAACTTCTCTTTTGTGGAGAGGACTGATTAAAGCGATCCTCCAACAGAACACAACATGTCAGATTTCCAAACTTTCCCTTCCCCTGTGGAACAAATGGGCTGGTTTTCATGTTGGACAGCCACCTAACTGCCTTAGTTTACACAAGCATATGATATTTTTTTTTTGAAAACGAGTTTCAGATAGCCGAAATCTCAAAGCCATCCTTGTGTTTTTGTGTAGACACTTAAAGGCTCAACCTTGCAAAAATAGCCTCACCTCTAACCTCTAACACTAAGCATGTCAGATATAATGATACAAATACAGAACCTACCTGCAAAAGAAAGCCCTTTGCACACCTTGTTTCCGTTATTTGGATTAACTTCCATGTGTTATAGCACCTGGCATAGTTACTGTCATACATCGGTTGTGTCTGATCACACTGCTGGATGTCTGATGTGGGATGTGAGGATGGAAGACAAGTCAACATTCAACAAGTTTTGAGCTCAACTTCAACTCTCAGGCATGTTTCTTTACCACTTTTTAAAATTTAGCAAAAAAACTTCATCACAATGTAATAAACATCAATTCCTAAAGCCAACTACATCGTTCTGTATAAGAATTATGTTTCCTCTGACATCTCAGACATCATCTTCGCAAATCCTGACAGATCTACTGTACACATACCAGTTCATCACCTCCTCTCTGGTCCTCGTCTCCACGTTCGAGCCCCCTGCCTGCCTGTCCTAACGTCGGCAGCTGCCTGACAAGCAGCAAACCCGGTCTGACAGGTGGTCAGATGGTGTCACAGGCTCACCACAGAGAGCAGAGCCTGTCTCAACTCATTTCCTCCTTCCTGTTTCCCTGACCTGAACCCCACCACTCCATCCCTTGGCCTGATCCACCCACCTCCCTCTTGGGGCAACGTCATGCCAGAGCTTTTTTTTAACTGATCCCTTTCAGTCAGCAAAATGATTTTTATTTTATTGTGCTGACAGTGACTAAAATGGAAAAATAAATGAAAATAAAACTCTCAAAGTGTAACTGAGCTGCAGCAGTTGGTGACTAATAAGGTCATAACAGTGCAACAATTGTGAATCTGTTGCACATTTTATTTTATCACAACTGAATTGGAAAACATTTTTTCATGTCTCCTTTTATTCTGAGTTTGTTTGCCAAACCCTTCGTGACTCGGGAAGGGTTTGAGACGGGGTCCCAAGGCCTGCGGTGACACAAAGTTTCATTTGTTTTTATTCCAATCTGGTTGCATAATTATATATCATTTGCATAATTGCTACATATTCCTCATTTACATGAACATGTTTTGTTATACTTTAGTTGCTCCTAATATTATAATTATCTCCCTTGTTCCCACCATCAATGTTTTTCTCTCTCTTTTTCCTTTTTCACACTTTTTTCACGTGCCTTGTTTCTCTTTCTGGTCGTCGTGCGTAACGTTAATGGGAGGAGTGTTTACTTTTGCTGATGTACAGTAAATCTGATCTGACGTGGTGAGTGTTACAGCCGCAGCCTTTTCTCTTCCCCTTCCTTTGTTTTTTCCTGTGGTGCTGTGACGGAGGAGGATCGGCTGCTGTTCCAGTGGCGCTGTCCTTTCAGCACCTCACCTCAAGGTAGCCTGGCAGTCTGCGTCCCGCCTCCTCTCACGCTACCCGTCTCTGCCCCGAAGCGCCCAGCTGAACGGAATCACAATCAGCAGCTGGGAGATGAGGACGCTGAAAGTAGAAGAGGACATTTGGAACAGATCCTTGAGGAGCAGCAGACCTGGGACGTCTGTCTCTGGCCTGTTGTCTCCTCTACGCACTTTAGAACACCTTATGTTGTGTGTTTTTTACTCGCTTTTAACCTGATTCACATCCTCATGTCCTTCCTGTTGCACCCCTGGTGCGCTAACAGTCATTACCCCTAGTCCAATTATATAAAGCTTTAGGACTACTGTTTCAAATTCTGCATCAAACTACGACAGACCTTTTGTTTATAAATTACAGGAATTATGTTTACCGACTGTTTAGTGTTTATAATCTGATTCCTGACATCTATTAACAGGTTCAGACATAGTGAAAGCTATCACACATTGTGTTTTTCTAGGTGTTCAATAAGTGAGCAGCAACAGAGGAGAAACTCCTCCTCGGGTGACTTGTTGGGTCACAGAGATCAAACTACATCAGCGAGTTCATTCTGACAAAGTCAGAAAGCTGGAGCAGCAGGAACGTTGCTCTCATTATAAAGATAAATGTGCATTTCAGCATGTATTAGTAAAGTTAGTGGGCGGTGATGATGTACTGAACTAAATTACAGTTTTTGTATTAGAATGTTTTCTCGTGTATTTTACAACTTAGCCTCTAGGAAAATAGCTGCAGCGTTCGTGTTCCATGTGTAAATACTGAACTTTTATCAGGCAGAATTTGAATTTGATAGGTGTATTTCATTTTTGATATTCTGACACGTGTTTGCACACAGACATGAGCTGCAATGCATCACTGAAAAATGGGTTTAAAGCCAAAAGAACATGAAGTTCCAGGTTATGTTGTTACTCTTTCAACGTGGGCAAAATCTTATTTTTCTCTCACTTTTCAATTTTAAATGAGAACCAAAGTGTCACACTCCTCACCTTAGCGCAACGGCGTGAGCAGTGAGTAGAGTTGTAGCGTGTAATAAGACCCAAACATGGGAAGTGCTAGCGTTGGGTGACATCTAACACGCATTTAATCTACACCGGCACGAACCTCGAAGGGAAAACGAGGACGTGGCGGTGTTCCAGAAAGGAAAAGAACGGGCTTACTGTTTGGATGCAGATGGATGAGGTGAGCGTGGAAGCTCTGGATCGTCTGGCGTGAATCTGAGCCTCGGCGGCTAGGAAGCTAATGCGTGAGGTGAGCGCCGGAAGCTCTGGGCGCACGGCGTGACCGATGGAGCCGATGCGCTGGAAAAGTAAAAGCTAAACGTAGAACTGAAAAACGCTACTGAGCGAGGCGCTGTTTGATCCGTGACAAAATGGGAACGCCAAGGCCACGGACAGAGAAGGATGACTGAGTAGTGAATGTTGTGGGGAACTTCCTGATATAGCGTGAGCTGGTGAATGACGGTGCGGGGAATGCTGGGAAATGAAGTCCTAGGTACGGTTTGGAGTAAGGAGGACGGCTGGAAGGCAGGAATCGTGACACAAAGTCACTTGGTTATTACTACAAAATAAAATATATTATAATAAATAAATAAAATCAGGAAAAAATGACTTGTTATGGCTACAAAATTGACTTGCTAGTTAAAGTAATAGTTCAGATGTTTGTAGTGGGAGTCTGTGGAAAAGCTATTATCAATTAACATCTTAACTGCTGGAAATAACTCTCTGAATAGCTTCAGTTTGGAAAAACAAAGTTTAGTTCTGATCAAATAGACAAGCAAAGAGTTAGCTACAATTTTTAGACCCTTTATAAAAGTCTATATGCAAATGCTATTTCATGTTTCGTGGTTCTTTCTGCAGAATCATTAAGAAATTTCAGCCAATGATGCTTAAGAATTTTATAAAAATAACCTGGTGACGTTCACTCTATGGTAAAGTATATTTAGAATGTGTTTTTATTGGCTTCTCTGCATTTTTTCAGATCAGATAAAATACAAAAACAGAACAACTGTATTTATAAAACAAGTTTGTTGTAAAAGGTTCAGGTTTTGAGTTCAAAAAGACGTTTTTACAACACGTCCAAAGTTTGAGCTTTGCTTTTCTTTTAAATGTTTTTGAGTGTTGCTATAGTGATATCGCACAACCTAATAATACAACTCAAAGGCCTTTGGCATCTCATTTACAGTGTTACAACCTTTATCAGAAAAGTGTTATGCTGTGGAACAATGTAGCTTTTTCACATTTTGATGTGAGACTGGGCCACGATAGGAGGAACAAAAAGAGATAAAAAGACAGCGCTGATGGCAGTGCTCCTCATTACAGCAGAGTCATTATGTACGAGATAAAGATATTGTTACCGACTTCCATGAGTTCCATTTTCAAGCCATGATCTCTCCCAGCAGGAGAGTCTTTATGCAGAAGCTGTGTTTTATCTAAAAGGAAACTGTTAGTTCTATCAAAGCGCACGGGCGCTTCGTTTCAGTGCTCCGCTCAGATTTACATTTACAGCGTGATAGGTTCCCTCTTTTGTCTTTTTCAGTGGTACAAGACACTTCCCTTGGCCCCAGCTGTAATTGCTTTTCACTTGAAATGAGTTTGCTCAGAATATCAGCAGATTACCTCTTTGTACTTTTCCTCACCCTCATCCAGCACATATGCATCTACTCACAAACAAATACCCACATATACGGTATATATTTATGGTATGCATATACATGTACCCAAGAGGTATTGTGCCGTTACCATGGACGTTTTCATAATGACAACTGCAATGACTGTCAAGATGGGGACATTATAATGCATCACTGTAAAAGTCCCAGGAAATGGCCACATCTCAAGATAGAAGCTTTCTGCTCGGCTCCTTTATTTCTGACAAAGACAGTTAAATGACCTTAAATCAACCTTAATTTGATGTTTGATCTTCCTCAACCCTAAAGCATAATGGCCTTGAATAGGTGATCTTGCCCATTAAATACAGGATGAAAGTATCCTGACGAGTCTCTCTGCACAAAGGTGTGCTGTTAGCAGGGACATTCACTTACTATGAACAAGATAAATGCAGTGCTACATTTGGCTCTTTGAAAGCAGAGATCTCCCTCTCAAAGCACGCTTTAGATACAAACGTAGCAAAAATATGCAGTTCATTAACTCAAAAGTGTTGTAAATATGAATACTTTATAAATAAAAACATAACAAGTTATGATATAATAACAAAAATAGCCTGTGTGGCTGTGGAAATCATAGTTATGGTCATTAGTATTCATGCACTCATCATCAGAATGGAAATCATATTGATTTGGGGGTTCTAATGATTGATTTGACTCTTGTTTTCCAGGGTGAAAGGATTATATAACACACCGCTTCCACAGAGGGTCAAAATTATAAACACACCCCAACTAATGGTGACATTTCTCTTAACGAGGACATATTATAAAACATTCACATTTTGCAACCTTTTGTGCAGCCATGTGGGTCTCCACTGCCTCTATGAAAACTTCCCAAATATCCCAAAGATGAAAGACATCAACAGTGATCTTTGAGAAAGAAATGAGTATTTCATTTATTTCTGGGAAAAGTTATGATGCTACAACCAAGCAATTTAGAGTTTATTGTTGAGAAAGGTCATTCTAAGTCATCTCCCACAAGTGGATGACCTAACACATTTTATCCCGCAATGCCAAAAGAAAAAGGAAATCAAAAGAAAAGCCTAAAAAATATTGAGCCCACACCTTAAACGCTGCAGTTTTCAGTTACCTTGATAAATGTTCAAGATCATTGCAAGAAAATGAAATAATTTATTTCTCTGCATTTGCCCCATACTTGCCAATCAGTGAGCTGTCATTTGCACAAGGGGGTAATTTTCAGAGTTAAGTCTCGCCCAAGAGTACTTAGACAGGTCGGGGTTTGAAACGCTCAGCGGACATCTGCCCTCCCATTTAGCAACGACTCTTGGTTAAAAACATTTTACAGAAGGTTTCTTTTCTCTAAAACAAAACTTACCTCTTAGATTTATAAAGTAATATCTGAACATGGGATTTCTGGTAAAAAAATAATAATTCATTGAGCAGACAAGACAAAACAACTCAAACACAAGGTATGAGGACAAAGACCTCATAAACACTATTAAGCACAGAGGAGAAAGGGGAATGATTTGGACTTATTTAGCAGACCTGGGTGTCTTTCCGTTTATGAACTTCTCTGTTCATCAAAGTATTTTGGATTCAATAGTGAGACCGACTGACAGCTGAAGCTTGGCTGAAACTGGGTCATGCAATAGGAGAATGGCTCCAAGCGCAGTGGCCAACAAAACATGAATGAATGGCTGAGCAGAAAATGCAGCTGGTGTCGTGACCCTATTACCTCAAATACAATCAGTTTAAGCATCAATTGCAACACCAGTCTGCTAGTTACCTCACTCATTCATACAGAAGAAATAAGCATGTTTTCTACAGTCAATTTCTGCATGTTTGTTTTTATAAGATAAATAAGAACCATGTAAATGGTCATGCTGTTTATCTGAGGTTATTTTCACTTTTATTAAAGCCTGTAGTGAACATGATCATGTTCCTATTTCCTCACTGATAACTTTGTAATAGAAAAATGTACAGTTTCATAATCTTTGATATGCATGGACTCATTATTTCAAAAGTAAAGAATAACACCCTTTGATGCCGATCTCAGCCCACTCCTACATATAATGTCTTTGTCAGGTTCCTAACTTCAAAACAATGAATATTCAAGTGAACACATCCAGAGTCTGACTTTTGTCTAATTGCATCTCTGCATTAAGTCTTCGGGATAGAAGGACGAGCGTCCTAATGGAGGAGCTCATCAGTATGTGCTGGGGTAATTAGCTGAATTAGCCAATGCCCACATCTCTGAGGTGACCCTGGTGTTGGGGTGAGCGCCTGATGTGCAGGGAGGCTCTGCAGTAATTACCGGCTTCCAGCAGGGCCGTATACCCGTCGGCTTTGTTTGTTTCATAATGTCGACAAATGCAGAGACTGAACAGCTGACACTCTGACGCAATTAACTACCTGAACATCTTAACAGATCAGATATACCATCTTAAGGCAGAGCTTTAGGAAACAGATGTGAAACAGGTACTGCAGCAACAGTTGTCTTAGCAACAGTTAGACTGCACTCATACTTACTCATGCAACCACTAAAATACACATCACACATTATATCCATAAAAACATTTGCACTTCCTGTTATTTGTCACATTTACCGAAGAAGCAACATCACATCTCTCCTTAGATTTGAGTTATTTTCTGGAGAGTGGTTACAGCTGCAGTGCATTTAATGCTTTTATTATCCAGCTGTTCTCAGTCCATTAAGGAGGATATTAAAAATAACCCTTTTTTCCTCCACTTCATCTCTATCTCAAGCCTTTTCATCCATTGTTGCCTTCCAATATCTCACTGACACCTTCCTCTTGCTCTCACCAAGAGAATACTTAACCTTGGCAAGGCTCGGGGAGCAGATGGTGGGCCCTTATGTGTGTCCAGCTCCGTCCACCACTAATGAAGTGATGTTTCAATAAACACCTGACAGTGGGTCAAACCACTTTGAATACAAAGTCAGACAATTCTCTAAGCAGGAAAACATTACAAGTTCTTTAAAATCCATGCCAGCTCATGGACCGTTTTTCCATAAATATGGACAACTGGTGTTTTCATTGCAGAGCCTTCAGATTCATGTGTTCATCAGCAGAGTTAGTGTGGGGTTGGTGCACGGCCATTAAATAATGCAATAACTTTGAATTTGACAAGTATGTGTTTATGTTAATATATGTGGCAGATGCTTTTATCAAAAGCATCTTACAAATAAAGATTCAGAACTTAACAATTAAGACAATATGAGCATTTTGTGGAAGAATTTAACCTAAACTTTATTTTTTTCCATTTATTTCAATATCCAATGATAAGAAAACCACTTTAATATTTAAATATGGTAAATGGCCTGCAATGGATGTGGTGCCTTCTAGGGTTCTGCAACCCCCCAAGGCACTTTACAACACACCCAAACACACACACATTAACACCCTGGTGGTGATGAGCTACATTGTAGCCACAGCTGCCCTGGTGCACGCTGACAGAGGCGAGGCTGCTGAGCACAAGCACCACCGGTCCCTCTGACCATCACCAGCAGACAAGGCGAGTAAATGTCTTGCACATGGACACAACAACTGCAACAGACAGGGCTCAAACCTGCAACCCTCTGGTTACGGGGCAGGTACTTGCCACCATCGCCCTGACATGAATCAGAATTTTTTCTCGAGTCCCTAATTTAAATTATTATGTACCTCCACTGGTCCATCACCTGGTGCTCACGGCCTCTGATAGAGCAAGGTTTGGCTGTTGGAGGCATCCTTTTTTTCATGAAATTTGGCAACACAAGTTAGTGGACACATTCAATTCAACCATATTCAGCAACAAGGCAATGCCTTAAGGACCTTAGAGACACAAAGTCATTGATTTTTTAAATTTTTTTGGCCCAAATCCTCATTTGAAAAAGGCCAAGTGGCCTCACGCACCGAGACCAGCTATTTGCATAATCACAGCGGCAGATGTTTTGCTTCAGTGAAGCATTAAAGGCATTTTTCATTGCAGGCATTTAGGAATTTAGAAGGGAAAATCACAGGTGGGATTAATAACTAATGGTGGTTGTGTTGTGTTTGGGTGAGTTGCATTCATTTGTCTGCTGGGTTACTGGAATAGTTTACACTTTAGCCACCATTAGTGTTATTGGTCCCACAGGAGCTTCTCCTGCTCTGACGAGTCAGAATGTTTGTGCTGGAACAAAAAAAGCTTGTTTGAAGCACTTAGCTTCTAACAAGGACAGCATGAGTCTGTGCCTGAGATCACTCCTTTGTTCATTAATTCAGTATAAACTCAACAGATCGCTCTGTAATGAGAAGTAACTCTAAATTAGAAACACTAATGAATCATTATCAACATTATCAGCAGATGTAGCGTTGACTTTCGTTTTCACATCTATCCGATCCGATGTGTTGCATTGTGATGCAGCATGAAAGTAAGTTAAAACCCATCTTTTTTTGGTTTGCAGGGTATTTTGTAGGAAATAGTTGAAAAGCAAAGTTAAAACACTCAAGCGGCAAATTATAGATAATTATAAAAGATAAATGCATATATATTTTAATCAGCCTGAGCCACATGGAGACCTTATTTGTAAGGCAATTATCAAATCTATCTCAGCAAACACTTTACTGCTTATTTGAAATAACAAGAACAGTACTACCATGAATATTGTCCCTAAACTTTATTTTGAGCTGCATGAATACCATTTTTACTTTGTATCTTAGATAATGTGGCTCCGGTTAGACAAAGCACTGGGTCTCACAGAAGAAAAAGTCCTTGGATGAATGAAAATATTTATAGTCTCAGAAGGACATGCCGCCAAGCTGAGAGGCGTTGGAAGTCAACTAGATTAGAGGTTCATAGGCTGCACTTTAAGGAACTCATAACATCTCTGAATGAGATGATCACAAACTCCAGGGCCGCTTACTTTGCTCAGCTGATTTCCTCAAACAAAAATAATTCTAAAGTCTTGTTCGACACCATAAACCAGATTGTTTCACCTCACGCCGCACATGCCTGTATTCTCAAGGTCTGACTGTAACAACTTTCTTGCATTCTTTGAGAATAAAATCAGAAATATCAGGGCAAGTTTTTCACCCTTATCCTCTTCCCATTCTCCCATCCAGCCACCTCCCTCCCAGTCATGGTCCTTCTTTACTCCTGTAAATCTCCAGGACATGTGTCTCATTCAGAAAAACATGAAACCAACTTCCTGCCCTGTTGATTTTCTCCCAACCACTTTGCTTCTTAAGGTCTTTGACCAAATTGGCCCATGCATTGTGGATTTTATTAATCTATCTCTCCAATCTGGCTCTGTACCTTCTGTTTTCAAACATGCTGTTGTTGAACCGATCCTGAAAAAACCCAGTTTGGACTCCTCTCAGCCTAATAATTACAGACCCATTTCTAAATTGCCCTTTATCTCGAAAATCTTAGAAAAAGTCGTGGCCGATCAACTGATTACTTTTCTGGAAATTCACAACAACTTTGATAAATTCCAATCTGGTTTTCGTAAAAATCACTCAACAGAAACAGCTTTGCTTAAAGTTTCCAGTGACATCATGATGGCTGCAGACAACAGGGATTTTACAGTCTTAGTGTTGTTGGATCTTTCTGCAGCTTTTGACACTGTTGATCACAGCACCTTAATTAACAGACTTCATGACTCGTTGGGAATCTCTGGAACTGTTCTAGACTGGTTCAGATCGTACCTTTCTAACAGAAGTTTCAGTGTCTGTATAAACCAAATCATGTCAGATTCCACAAACCTGTTCTGTGGGGTACCCCAAGGCTCTGTTTTAGGTCCACTCCTGTTTTTATTATATATACACCCTCTTGGACAGATAATTGATGCTTTTCAAAATGTCTCTTATCACCTATATGCAGATGACATTCAGCTGTACTGCTCCTTTAAGGAATCTGAGCTCCATAAACTGGCTGAACTACTAGAGTGTCTATCAGCGATCACTAGCTGGCTAGAAGATAACTTCCTTCAGTTAAACTCTGAAAAGACTGAATGTCTGATCATTGCCCCTGAGAGCATGGCTCCTCTGATTAGTCAACAACTAGGTCATTTAGCTTCTGCTGTCAAGTCAAACATGAGAAATTTGGGTGTTGTCTTTGACCAATCAATGTCTCTTGAAGGCCACTCAAAAACGCTGGTCAGAAACTGTTTTTATCATTTGAGAAATATCTCCAAACTACGAAGGTTGGTGTCAAAACATGAGCTTGAAATGGTTCTCCATGCCTTTATCTCCTCCCGTCTAGATTACTGTAACACACTTTTCATGTTTTAACACAAAAGCCCTTGACCGCCTTCAGTTGGTCCAGAACTCTGCAGCGAGGCTCCTAACTGGAGCAAACAGAAGAGCTCACATCACTCCTATCCTGATGTCTCTGCACTGGTTACCCATTAACTTTAGAATTCAATTTAGGATCCTTACTATAACATACAGGGCTCTACATGGCCAAGCTCCTCCTTATGTTACTGAACTGTTAAAGCCTTATGCTCCAACCCGAGCCCTCAGGTCCACCAACCAGAACCTTCTAGAAGTTCCAAAGACCAGATATAAAAGTCGAGGTGATCACTCTTTCCAGGCTGTTGCACCCCGACTTTGGAATGAACTTCCTTTATCCTTACGTGTTACTGACAGTCTGGCCACCTTTAGAAAGCAGCTGAAGACCCTTTTGTTTAAAACTGCTTTTACTTAAATCTTTTATGTTTTATTTGTTTTTTCTAACTTGTATTTATAATAATCTTTCATTTGTTTTATCAGTTTTTATAATTTTATGACTTTCTGTTTTCTGATTTTTAATGATTTTATGATGTTTTGTTTTAAGATCATTTTATGATGACTATCTTTTGTTTTGTTGATCTTTGTGAAGCACTTTGTGATTCTTTTTCTGTGATAAGTGCTATACAAATAAAATTTACTTACTTACTTACTTTAACTCACATCCCAACTATAATCATTATTGCTAAATCTAAATATTGCTTCAGATTTTTTTCTATATTCTTTTAGTCTGCTCCCACTGCTGAGAAATGTACTTTTTAGAGAACTCAACTCGATGTGTAAATATACTTTTGTAAAAAACTTTTTGGTTAATTGGTAAGCTACCTTGCTAGTAAGCTGTCAAATAAATAAGTTGACAATATATAATATCATCAACCCCTTTATCATGCTTGAACTCTAATTTTCTACCAAGATGTTTCTGAGGAACTTCTTCAAGTTTGACTTGAATCTCAGCTGCAGGTGAATTGTTATTCTGATTTTTCCAGGTCTTCATCTATTACATTCCTTATTGTCTCACTCAAACGGATCTATAAGCCTCCTCAAGCCAGTGACATGATGCTCATATGTCAACACGGCAAAATATGGAAAATCTGCAAATTGGTCTGAAGCAAAGTGCATTTATTTGTGTATTTGAATCAGTAACAATGATGTTTCCTTAGAAACGCTATTGGGGTTTGAAGTGCACAGAAATTTGTGAGTTGATTTCAGAGTGAAAATGTCCCAAACTGGACAGAAAATACCTGAATAAACGTTAATATCAAAGGTTTTTGCCATCTTCAAGTGATAGCTGTAAAGTTTAGGTGGATGGTTGATAATGTTGGTGGGAGGATTACATTGGTCAATATGAAGTTGATTGCTCAGTACAAGAATGGGGAAAGGAATGACAAGAATCATTAATTAATCAAGTTTATATATTAAATAAATAATGAGATAGCTATTTATTGTTGCATGTGTCCATAGTGAGTGTCCTTGTCTGTTTTGTAATGTGTTTGTTTTTTTGCTTGTACTATTTGGTGTATATATATAATATAGTATGGTACGGTATACATTACACTATAAATAATTTATGTGTCCTTACAACATGCTAAATTGGTATTATTACACTACAAATTAAATTATAGAGCGTAGTTAAATTACAGCATCATTCTAGCTAAAGTTGATAATGATTAATTACATTTAAGGTATTGTATATTTGTGGGTATGGGTAATTTATATTATGCCATACTCTACTATTTATTACATTCTATTGTGTGTATTGTGTAAATATGGCATTGACTGATTCTCAAGTGAAAATAGTAGCAACCATATTATTAATAATTTATTAAGGACCGAAGAGGGGTGGGAGTAAATAAGTTTTCTTCATCCCATTCCTTTGCAAGATGTTTGTTTTTTTGTGTGAACAGTATTTTATACAGGGTTGGAATAAACCATTCATTCATTCATTCATTCATTCATTCATTCATTCATTCAGTCAGTCAGTCAGTCAGTCCACCTGATCCCTCAGTAATTAGCTATTGGCTCATCCCTTTAGTTAGAACTAATCTTTCTTTGAACATTTTTTTTGTGCTTAGATATCAGCAGCAGGTAAAAAGTAGCCTTGAAATCTGTACAAACCAAAGCAGGAGCAAAAGGATATTGCTCTGCAGGTCGATCTAGAAACGCTCCATTGTAGCCTCAGCAGGTCCACCATTGGCCTGATCAGTTTTGTGTCTTGCCAATCACAGCACTCTATTGGTTTGGTGGGTGGGATGTTGTTGCAACACAGATGTCAGCAGCTCAGTTGAAACAGCTTTGGCATCAACTTTGGACTCTATCTCGACTTGAGTCAAGAGCAGATAGAGGTATTTAAATCCTTTATTCTGAAAAAGAATGTATTTGCGTCTTTTTCAACAGCGTATGGCGGACTGCCCTGTTGACTGACATCTGTAACAGTGAGTACGCCATGTTGTTCATTGTCCAATAGCATGGTGAGACAGTTTGAAAGATAACCGTAGGTTCTACCTCACAACTGAGATCTGTCTATGGGTTGTGGCCAGACAATATATTCACATATATAGGATGGCTTGCCAGGCTAGGTAAAATAGACTGATGATCACTTTCCTTTATGCTTTCAAAATGAAGTTGAAATTCAAACATTTTGTAAAATCAGGACCAATTAATCAGTAATCACTCCATTGTTTTTCTTATGTTGTAATTATGCAGAACATTTAGTAAAAAAATAAAAAATTAAATATTATGGTGATATATTACTCAACACTTTGTTCCATGCCCCAGGGTAAGAGTGTGTTTTAAACACAGGATCTGGACACTGTAATGGTAGCTGTAAAAATAATACACACTGTCGTCAGCTGGGACTAGTGTCTTTCTTTAAATAAAAAATGTTTCACGATATCGAAAGGAAACAGGTGGAAGGATCCTGCTGACATTTTCAGTGAGAAAACGGACCAGGCAGTGTCAGCTGTCAAGTGGTAAGATAACATTTGGTGTCACAGGATGTCATATTAGCAGATGCTCAGACCAAAAAGACAGTCAGGACGAAGGACCATCTTCCCGTAGAGTCGAACCAGCCATAAAGCTGACAGCATTTTGATCTGTACTCAGGGGTTTGACTACATTGTCACAATATTTCCATTTTCTGAATTCATTCTCATTTTGTGTCAGGATCTCACCAAAGTCACAATGATGATTTTTTGAACGTCACTTTTCATTAGATGTGTCACAACCACACACTTTGTTTTGTGTGTCTGTGACCTTATTGCATTGGAAATAAAAATATATAGAGATGTGTAAAATGTATCCATCCATCCATCCATCCATCCATCCATCCATCCATCCATCCATCCATCCATCCATCCATCCATCCATCCATCCATCCATCCATCCATCCATCCATCCATCCATCCATCCATCCATCCATCCATCGTCTATCCCACTTGATCCCAGGGTCAAAGGGAGTTTGTGACTCTCCAAGGGTCACTGGGTAAACCCTGGGTATGTTGTCAAACTACCAAATAGACATGTAAAGTTTTGGTATAGAAGAGAACACAAGGGTGCAGGAAAAGACAGCAGGGCTTAAGACAAGTAGGCAAAATTAAAAGAATTTCTAAGATTAAACGTGTCAAACTAAATAAAAACTATAAAACACAACAAGGTGTGGAAACAGGACCAGGAAACAATATTCACACGAGGAGGATCTGACATTAAACTAAAGAACCAGAGCATCATTTAAGAGTTTGAATGGTGGTTGCTAAGAGACTGCAGCTGAGCTAATGACCAATTGAAAACAGATGTGTGAAGAGACGACTAAACTGTTATGCTCGAGGGAAGAAATGAACAATGACAAAGGACCACATTATACAAATTGAAAAAACACTAAATACAAGAAATTAAATCTCACAACTGTGCCAACACAAAAATAGGTCATTAGGTTTAACAGCAAATTTACATTTCCTGTTCTTGTCCTAGAGGGAGGCAACATGTACCTGGCGTGGTGCGCCCCAGAACAAGTTTCTGGTCTGTCGCGGCCACACAGAGACAAGACAGACAACGATGCGTATACGTACATTACGTTGCCGTCTACGGAAGTTGGATGAAAGCATCGCGGGCGTGAAACAAAACTGGTTGGTCGGACACAAATGCGTTGCTAGATGTGCTAAAAGAACTAAAAAAACCACACTCTGAACATTGTACTGCTCCATTTTGACATGCTCGCAGCCATGTTTGTTTACAGCGGACGTCCGTTACTTCTTCTTCTATGACTTTTTTCGGTATATTGGATCGTTCTGCACATGACAAAATGACTTATTCCGATCAAACGTATGACAAATGTAAATAAATATCGCGTGTGATCTCGCGAGAAAATATGCCCTTTACAAAAAAGGATCAGAAAAGCACATTTTTAATTTATTTTTCAAATACAATTTATTTTAATGGTCTAAAAGACTATAATAGGACATAGATATACACGGTATTAAAAACACTCAAGTTTAAATTCCAGGTCCTGTTTCCTTGTGTTTCTGTTTAGTATGATTTCAGTTTTTTTCTCTCAGTGCCTCGTCCCTCAGTCCTCCTGTTTATTAGTCACACCTGCCAGTAATCAGCAATCAGCACACCTGTCTCTTGTTTTTCCTCATTCGCTCAGTCCTATTTAAACTCAGTTCATGTCGCGTCTCTTTGTTGGTGTCCTTGTGGTTAGCTCTTTTTTTGTTGCTACCCTGATTCAGAAGCATATTATTATTATTATTATTAAAGTTCACTTGGCTCCCCACTTCTACAACATCAAGTCCTGACAAACTGAACTGAATTATGAATAACTAAATCCAGTGTTCCATGATGACCCTTTGTTGTAAACATGCTACGTTAAAGCATTGATTTAAAATGAAATGAAGGCATTAGCATAAACAAAAGGTCTGATGCAGGAATTAAGCCACCATTCAGTTCAGTTAATCTATATAGCTCCAAATCACGACAAGAGTCGTCTCAAGGCACTTCACAAAGTAAACATTCCAATAGAATTCAGTTTATTTTGCCAATTAATTAAACGTCTCCTACGTATAGAAAATCCATAAACGTAGCTCTATTCTCTCTTTACAGAGACAATGTGTCTGTTGTTTTTATACCTGATTCAGCTTCATGCGATTGTGCACCAAGCTGCTTCTTTTGTGTTCTATCCTGTTCCCATAACTTGGCACGCTACAGAAGCTGCACCTTTGTCCCCTTTAATTTTCTGTTGGAAACGAATCCCAGGCACATATAACGGGCTCGGCTGGTAGCTCTTGTCTGCAGTAAAAATTTACTGCACTGAGAATGTTTTCATGAGAAACCAAACATGTTTCCATTGTGTTTTTTCCCACAATTGCTGCACAGCCGCAGCTTCAGCTTGATTCTTCTATCCTGGGTTTGAGAGATAGTAAAATAGGCTAATGTAAACCAAGAAGACTATTTGTCACTCAGCAGCAGACCGCAGACTGGGGTGTATAATTACCACTTACTGCACAATCAGCTGTCTTGTCACACCCTCTGTGCCAGGACTCTTCACATTCCCATTCAAAGAGCTGGAATGATTTTTCTTTCTTTCTTTATCACAGATAGATACTCTTACATCCTTTTTTTTGTTGTTCTTGTTGACATTTTTTATTTTTCAGGTCTTTCTGATTTAATGGGAAAGCATACATTTTCTCCTTTATGCTTACTGTTGCTTTTCCTCTTTGACAGACTTATTTTTTCTTATGTACATCACCGTTTCTGCTCCCCCGCCTTTTGCTATCCTCTCCCCACTTTGCTGTGCCAGCACATTGGTGGTGGAGTTGCTGTGGCGGCTGTGGTTTAATAGGGTGGTTGGGGCTTGAAGCCCAGGCGAGAACAGTCAATATTTTGTATCTTTACCTGGAAGGAGACACAGAGGGCACTGCACATTTGAATAGGGATAGAAGGGCAAGATTTATGACAGCCACACATAGTTTTTAACATTTTGACTTGGCCAGTATGGGGAAGATAAGTACTATTACTGTAAATGAAATAATCTTACATATTACAATATTGATTATATTGTAGATTTGTTAATATTTTATAATTTATTAACATTTTTAGTTGGACTTGGATACATTTAAGCCTTATTGTCAACATAGCAACTATATTTCAGTCTCTTTCAGAGCCCTCCAGCTACTCTTTTTAAAATTAAGCAATTAGTGACTTTTTCTGATGTTTTTTAGCGTCTGATTAGAAAACATGTATAATTTTTCTGCTTCTCATGCTGCTGTGGGCACCACTCCATCACAAGGTTGGCCCAGTTGTCACGTAGCTGTGACCTCCCCCCA
Source organism: Aphyosemion australe (assembly GCA_006937985.1). Taxonomy (NCBI): domain Eukaryota; kingdom Metazoa; phylum Chordata; class Actinopteri; order Cyprinodontiformes; family Nothobranchiidae; genus Aphyosemion; species Aphyosemion australe. Next base: position 406,863 of record SSNS01000401.1, on the reverse strand, counting down.
GCTGCAGCCAGAGCAGAAGATGTTAACCCCTCTGCATCCAGGCTGCAAATGAATTCTGCATGCTTGAAGATGATGCCATGTAGTTTACACTTCATCCACTGTGTGCTTGCCTCTCTGTGACATTTTCAGCCCTTACTTTGCCTTACTGCACTACAGTGCATCATAGTCAGACATTGATCACTGATTTTCACGTGGAGTCTGATTGTGAAAAAAGTCTTCTACCCCTATTTCCTGTATTAGCTACCAAATGAAAATGGATAGGGAAATGCTCGGATCAGAAAAAGCCACGCAGATCTGTGTGATGCTGTAAATTTGAATTCATGGACTCATCCATTTTGGCTCTCGACAGGGAAGGTTGTGTTTGTGTAGTAGCCAGGAGAGAGCACAGTGCATCTCAGCTAGTAGAAGCTAACTGTTAGCATTAGCAACTTCACAACACAGCAGAACTCATATTTTGTTATTTGTGGAGATAAAACATCAATGTTGCAAAGCAGAGTCAGATGTAGAGTCATGTTGCTTGTAGCCAATCAGAGGCAAGATATTCGAATATCAGGGAATAAAAATGAGAAACTCCAAATCCTGCCGTTTTCTGCTCCCCCTCTCCTCTAACTGATTTCTTCTTCCTGAAACAAGAGTGCGAGAGCTTTTCCCCAAAGACATCAACTCATAATGCATTAATTTATACTAGAGACCACAGCAAATGTGTTAAAAAATGAGTGACCTTGGTCTTTAAGGAAACCAAACACACATTTAAGTATTTCAGCAACATTCTCTTCCTTGGTTGCTGGTTTCAGACAAGCTGCTCTGAGTATTTCAGAAACTGCTAATATACTGAGATTTTCACCAGGGTCTACAGAGAATGACCCAAAAAGGGGAAAGTGAGCAGCAGTTGTGTGGATGAAAATGCTTTGTTGATGTCAGAGGTCAGAGGAGAATGGGTTGAGTGGTTCCAAATGACAGAAAAACATCAGTAGCTCAAACAACTTGTTACAAGCAGGACTGTAGAATCCTGTCTCTGAGCACACAACATATAAAACCATGAAGCAGAAAGACTGCAGCAGCTGAGGACCATAATGGGTACCACTCCTGTGAACTAAGAACAGGAAACTGATAATTCACACAGACTCAGCAAAACTTGACAATGGAAGATAGGAAAAAACATTTCCTCGTCTGGTGAATCTCCACTGCAGTCACATTCAGATGGTCGGGTCAGAGATTGGTGTAAACAGCATACATAAAAGCATGAATCCATCCACCTTGGACCCATTTTCTAATATCTCCTTCCAGCAAGATACCATGTCACCAAGCTAAAATCATCTCAAACTGGTGTCTTGAACAGGTTTGCTATTGATAAATGTATTAATCCATCACCTTCAGCTGGTAAATGCAAACATGAACACATCACACCCATATTTGCATCATTTCATTGTCTTCCAGTTATTTTGGATGTAATTTAAAACCCTGCTGTTTGTTTTTGAATCCCTAAACGTGCTGGCACCTCTACTTAAGGTCCCTAAAATCTGTCTGACAATCAGACCAGACCGAGCCTTTTGCCCCAGCTGCCCAATGACATCTGCTGAGACCCTGAGCATTTTAAAATCACTTTTAACCTTTCCATTCTCCTCAAATACTCAAATATGTTTTATCTTTGGGGTCAATTTGAAAATGGTTTATATACAATTGTTGGCCAAGTGTTTGTTTAAAGCACTTTGTTAATTTAATGAATACATAAATAGCCCCTTGATAATGAGCTCTAGCAACACCATGAGGTCAAAAACCTTTAATTTAGAGTAAATATATCTTGAAAAATTTATATTCAAATCTTTTCAAAGTTACTGACAACATTAATGACCACAGGTGGATGAACCCTATTGGTTGTTGGTGATGACATGACCTTTTCTTTAGTAATTAAGTAAATTAATTAAAGGTGTCCTAGAATGCAATTAATCAACAATCTAAAACAGAGCTTTGAGCCTCCAAAAAGCATAAAAAATTTTTTTTGGCTTTCATCTGTCCCAGGAGCCCTGATACAGGCCATTCTAAACCCCCTTACTCAGGCCTTCAGTGAAATGAGCTGTTTGCCCCTCCCACTCGGCCAGGACATTCTGATTGGTTGGTTTCCCCAGTAGGCCTCAAACACATGCAGGTTTGAGGAGGCGTGGCTCCCCCTTATGACGTGTTAAGGAAGGCTTTCTCAGAACAGGAGGTTTTCTCTCACCTTTTTCAACTTTCTAATTTACATAAAAAGTAGGTCAAACACAGCTTTGACTTTTTGGCATGCTACTGTTGACCACCCAAGCTGTCTTATTCAACAACACCAAGGAAAATGTTGGTTTACATTCTAGGTCCCCTTTAAAAAAATTTTATTTATCACAGAAAAAGAATCACAAAGTGCTTCACAAAGATCAACAAAATAAATCATAACGTCATCATAAAATGATTTTAAAACAAAATAACAGAATATCATAAAATCAATAAAAATCAGAAAACAGAAAGTCATAAAATTATAAAATGATAAAACAAATGAAAGATGATTATAAATACTAGTTAAAAAAGGAATAAAACACAAAAGATTTAAGTAAAAGCAGCTTTAAATAAAAAGATCTTCAGCTGCTTTTTAAAGGTGACCAGACTGTCAACACTAGGATAAAGGAAGTTCCTTCCAAAGTCGGGGTGCAACAGCCTGGAAAGAGCGATCACCTCAACTTTTATATCTGGTCTTTGGAACTTCTAGGAGGTTCTGGTTTGTGGACCTGAGGGCTCAGGTTGGAGCATGAGGCTTTAACAGTTCAGTTACATAAGGAGGAACTTGGCCATGTAGAGCCCTGAAAGTTATAGTCAGGATCCTAAATTGAATTCTAAAGTTAATGGGTAACCAGTGCGGAGACATCAGGATAGGAGTGATGTGAGCTCTTCTGTTTGCTCCAGTTAGGAGCCTCGCTGCAGAGTTCTGGACCAACTGAAGGCGGTCAAGGGCTGTTTTTGTTAAAACATGAAAAGTGTGTTACAGTAATCTAGACGGAAGGAGATAAAGGCATGGATAATCATTTCAAGTTCATGTTTTGACACCAACCTTCACAGTTTGGAGATGTTTCTCAAATGATAAAAACAGTTTTGGACCAGCGTTTTGAGTGGCCTTCAAGAGACATTGATTGGTCAAAAACAGCACCACCATCAGGTCAAACTTTCAATATTAAATCTAGTGTATCTTCAAAATTTGTCATCTAAGTTTTCTCCAATTTTAGATGCACATTCATCCTTTAATCCAGTTGATTTTTGTGACCCACTCTTTTCTCTAGTGCCACGATATCACTCACCCTTTTCTTATCTGGGCTTGGGGTCGGCAATGGCAGAGTTGAAGAGAGTTTTTTTGTTTGTTTTGTTTATGATCTTTTTTTGTATCAATCCAATCCGGTCGCTTTTTAGGATGTGTGTTTTGGATTGCATCCAACAAATCTTCAGTAACAATTTGCCACAATTAAAACAGTTGTGATCTAAGCTGGGCATGTATCCTTTTGTTCTGGAGGTTTTGAAGGTGTTTTTCAAACTGTAACTGTTGATTTCACTGTAAGCTACTAAGTCCCATTCCTCCATCTGAACTCAATCAGCCATTCAGCTCATGCAGACAGAGCTCACTGTAGGCTCATCATATTGCCTTTCATTGTTCAGACAATAACTCAATCAGTTCACAATCCTTGCAGCATCCATCTCAGGTTAGCGTCCTCTTACCCAGGCCTCTTACCTACAAGAGATAAGGTCAAGTTTAGCCTTGAAATTCATGGATGCTCATCTAGATGTTAATGGTGCAACACTGTAAGCCTGCACAGACTTTATGTGCTAATAAAGTTATTTGTATGCCGTTTCCAACATTTGCTTACAGAAAACAACAAAAAACTCTGCGAACAGTTTCCTGCACAACGAAAAAACAAAAAAACTCTAGAAATGCAAATAGCAAATTCATACATCAAACTCTGCATAGATTCGACATTATAAAAGTTCTCAGAAACGGTGCTGTTATAAGTTTGCACAGTGTTCTCTTTTTCTAAGTAAACATCACCTAACACATACAAATGAGAGTACACAGTAAACACTGTAAGAATCCTATTATGAAACAAGGTTGGATGCACTCTTGTGAGAGAATGACATCCAATCGTGTATGCAACAGTAAAAAACACGTTGAACGCATCGTGCACGGCCCTGGTTAGCTGCTGCTGCTGCTTGTGTTTGATCTCCACAGAAACCTGCTTTTGGCTTCTTTGCAAGGCCTCGTCACTCGGGTGCTGAACTGCTTCATGTGTTTGTTTAACACCGAGCTCTGCTTTCTTACAGACATAATTAAATCAAGCCTAATTCACTATTTATGCATTCTGCTCCTGAATTATTCACACATCAGTTTTATGTGTTATTGCATTTTTTTTCCAGAGACAATTTAAACTTGCTTGCTGGCTGTTATTGAATACAACTTCCCTCAAGATTGCTTCTTTTATTAATTACTCCCCTCCTTCATGCAATAATACACAACACAGTCATGTAAGAGCTGCGGTTGCATTTATTTTTGCTTAAGTGAAAATGAATTTGCTTAATGTAACCAAACAGTGTGTAATAAGAGTAATTAGACCCTCTAGAGAAAGTAAAAGCTTATTTTTAATGCGCACGCAAACACCACAATAAAGCACACTCAGTTTTATTTTTACAAACTTCATGCAAGTGACATTTATAAAGTCTTTTTAAAAGTCTTCAGAAGCAGCAAAACAAATGCAATGGAAGCAGTCAGATCTTTTAAATCAGTGATCTGCCTGTTTAAAAATATAGACAGCAGGTTTATTGGAAACACTGCAAAAAGGATGGTTAAAGAAAACAAAATAGTTCCATTAAAGGGATATTCCACCCCTAAGTGATATTTGGTCTATTTCCGTATTCCCCACAGTTAGACAGTCATGTCGACTGCAAATAAAAAGTAAGAAATAACACGAAGGATTTTCAGAAGCTGGTTTAGACTTGGGACTACATTACGACAACGCACCGCTATGAGCCGCCGCTGCATGGCCTGTACATAAAACTATGGAAAGAAGTACTGCAAATTGCACGTTATTTTTAACTGCTGTATTATTTATATCCATGTGCCTTGCAGCGGCGCCTTACAGCGGTGCTTTGTCGTAATGTAGTCCCAAGTCTAAATCGGCTTCTGCAAATCCTTTGTGTTATTTTTTACTTTTTATTTGCAGTCGACATGATTATTGAGCTCACCAGGAATAATTGGTATCATTATTGAGTCATTTCAATCACTTTTGCACACAAAATGCTAGTACCTGCCATTCACTTTCATTGTTTATGCTAAGCTAAAGCAGACAGACTGCTGCCAGATCAGGAGAATCACTGCGCTGGTTACAAAATGCTTTTCTCTCACTTATCTAACTGTGGGGAATATGGAACTAGACCAAATTTCACTTAAAGGTGGAATATCCTTTTAAAAGAAAAAAAATTGCAATGGTCACTAAAATATTTTCAAACTGACAAAAGTAACAAACAAAACTAATGGGAAAAAACTAATGAAACTGTCCTGGACCAATGGTGGTATTGGTCACTTAAAGTTCTGTTGCAAAACCTTTTTATGCAATCAATTGATTTCTGTTCTTCTCAGTGAGTCTTCATCACCTGCCAGCAGATATTGGTCCACTTCCTGTGATCACACAGCCACGTGTCTCTGGTTTGAAGGATTCCTGGTTTTCAGCTCCTTCCACAGATGGACCGATGGTCTTCCTCTTCTACAGCCTCCCTAAGATCAAGTCTTATAAAGGTCACTTCAGAATAGTGCATTTTATATATTTTAGTCACTCTTGGCTATTTTGTAGGGTCATTATTGGAAGACCCATGACCTGTAACTGTGACCAAGCTTTTCTGACACTGCAGTACATTTTGGTCCAAAATCTTTTAATAGTCTTCAGACCTCATCGTACCCTGCACAGATTCAGATACCCTCATAGCCGGATGGAAAGAAACTCTAGAACAGAACCGAGCCTCCTCCATATCTCACAGCTGGTACAGCGTATGGAGTTTAATGTGGTTTTACAATTTCATCTGACAAAGGGTCATTCTTTTATAAGCTTTGGAGATCATCAATATACATGTTATCAGATTCCATTCTCAGATGTTTTATGTGTCCTTCTTTATTATCTTCCATTAAATCTACCTAGGCTTATACTACTGTATGTTCAGTCTATTAAACATCATTTTTATCAAGGCTGGATTCATTAGTTTGTTTTATAAAGATATTATTTTGAACCACATTTTAACATCAGCATCTGATTTTTATTTGACAATCTTTGATACTTTATTCAGTTTCAGTGATTATTGTTGTGTTGGCTTTCCTTACCATAAAGGTACCAACAGTTGTATCCATGTCTGTACATAAAGATGAACTGTTTATCATGACTGTAATGATATTAAACAAATGAGCGGCTAAACTGGCCCATTGTTACTCTCAAAATGACTGGTTTAATGTACCACTGGCTCTTAATTAAAAGAGCAAATGCTTAATGAAAGAAACTGCTAAATGAATTATATTTTCTATTAATATAATGAGCAATCACTGTGAATTAATTAGACTTTTGAAATGAGATGAAATTATATTTAAAACAAAGAACGGTGCTTTTTTTTCTTCAGAACAAAACTTGGAATTGTTTTTAACTCAAAATCTATAAAGATTTATCTAAAATATGTGAGTGAGGTTTGATTAAATATGCAAAATTTAATTGTTTCACTTCAGCAAAAACAAGAACAAAAATTCAGACAGAAAAAAAATCACTCTGGAAAAATGGTGTCCTACGGAGAATGTTTTGGCCAACTAACACTCTTTTTACTGCATGAAAAATGGATCTTATGTATGTTTTTGCACACTTTGAAGAATGTAGCAGTGGTTGTTTGGCAGATGATTAATGCAAGAATTTAGAGTCAAAGTGACATTTACATTTAAACAACTTGCAGCAATTCATGTGTCGTCATTCCCAGAGTTCCGACTTCAGGAAGGATCAGGATTGAATGACAAGACAATCTGGAACCAGAGCCATCATTTTAGGAATGCATAAAATTTAGTCTCTGTTTGGTTAAATTAACACTCACAATGCAACGTTGAAGCACTTCAATCATCGGGTTTCATGTCAGTTTTAACAAATCAACAAAAAAAATTCTAAATGCTAAAAAATTCATGTGCAATCCTGCTGGAACAGGAGAGATGGACCAGCGTTCCTCATCAGAGAACCAGAAGTGAACCAAACAGTGCTGTTTCTTTTGGTCGTAAGCAAATTTACTAAAACAGATTTACTTCACCAGCTGTTCCAGATCTTTGACCTCATCTAGACATCAGATTAGGACCTCTGAAAGTCAAGTTTGAAAGCCTCTGGTGTAGTGGATAATGGTGACAAATCAAACACTAGAAAACAAGAGTGGAAACGGAGTAAAGTGCTTCTTTTCACAAGAAGAATGGTGCACTATTGCAGCACGCTGAATCTGACAGAAATTTAATCTAGAATAATAACAGAATAAAGTTTAAGACTTGATGCTGATGTTAGTCCTCCTCCAAACTGGATTAAGCCACCAATATGCTCTCCATGACCTAAAGAACCCTATTAAGACTTGGCTGGATTGCAGCAAATTTGGAAAACCTCTCTCGGTGAGGCAATCATGACACTGCTAGGCTCTTAATACCCACCAGGTTTTTTCAGCTATTTTCTGTGCCCCCTCTGGTGCTCTCCTGGGCCATCGCCATGCCTTATACATTAGCAGCACGTTGCCATGATAATCCTATCACATATGCCCAGAATCAGTCTACATCCAGGGGGCAAAAGACCCATGTCAGGATGCACATTAGAAGATTGAGCCAAGGTAGCACAATCATTCTGGCAATATGGGGTCGTAACACTGGCAAGAGGCCATTCCTGCTCCAAATCTTAAATAACCAAGTCATATTGGGGCTGGTGGGTCGTGTATCATGGACACACAGCTGCCACCACTTAGGACTCTCAAACAACTACCACCACAGTGATAAACTACCACAAGGCTGCAGTGGAAGTTTTGTGCATTCTATCTCATTAGTGGGGTCATCATCCTGAATGAAGTGGGCTCTAAATGTAGGAAACGCATTGTCAGACGTTTTATGGATCAGATGTTTTATTCGTCTACTGGTGAAACTTGAAAAGTTAGAATATCATGCAAAAGTTAATTTATGTCAGTAAAAGCAAAAGGGGACCAAACCAGGTACTGAGTACATATGTATGATTGAACTTTTTCAGATATTGGACATTTCTCTATTTAAAATCCTTATTTTATTGATTTCATGTGAGATTCTAATTGTCTGAGATTTTGAATGTGGAGTTTTTATCAGCTGGAAGCCATAATCGTCACAATTAGAACAAATACAGGCTGAAACATCTGGCTTTGCATGGAACGAGTCTCATATATTAGTTTCACCTTGTAAGTTAAATTGCTGAAATAAATGAACTTTTGCACCATATTTTAACTTTTCAAGTTTCACCATACAAGGCAGTGGCTTCTGATGTTCTGGTTAAAGTGAAATCTGTCATCAATCACAAATATTTTCACACCTTGATATAAATAACTTTAAACAGTGGAATGACAGACAGTTACAGATGTTGTCACCTGCAGATGCTTCTCTCCCACAATAAATATAGAGAGCCCACATGTCTGTGCCCACAAAGATGCTGTTTAGTCAAATCTGATCCCCTCTGTAGTGAGTGATGACACTGCACTTTAAAAGTCTTGTTCACGGAGAAGCCATGCTACTTGTTCATTTTGAAATACGATCCATCACTCTGAGTTGCATATGCATGCTGAACGTCAACATGATATTCAACCCTTATTGCCTGCAGTAGCCGCAGAAAGGAACTAGCCAGAACAATGATCGAGTCAGAAACAGCCAGTCACTTCTACGTCACAAGGAAAATTCACATTCATGGCCTCGCCCACCACAGGAAGTCTGTGCTGATTTTGCGGTCAGGAGAGAGCAGAGCTTGTCTCAGCTAGAAGCTAACCGTTAGCAACTGTACAACAAAGGCAGCAGGAGAGTCTTGTTGCTGTTAAGCCACTGTGCGACGATCACTCGTAGCATTCAGCTCCATCTCATCTCAAACTGTACGACGTCCTCACAGAGCAAAGCTCATGAGTCATGTTCTCACACTGTACGATCCAGTTCTCAGATGCAACCTGGCTGCTCAAACTGTACGTCTGGTGCAGGATGCAACACGTCGGACCTTCAAGTCTGAAAACTCAGAAGACCTGGAAGCTATTGTGTTGTTAATGATGTCGGCTGTTCTTCAGGCTTGCCGTAGGAGGACATGCAGGGGTTTGAGGAGAAAGACGAAAGAAAGTAAAACAATGTTTTGGAATCAGTTTAATTAGACATAAACACGGCAAACATGCTTTATTGACAATCCTTGTCATTATTTGAGGAGAAAAGAGTAAAAATAAAAAGAAACGACGTGTGTTGATGATACGAAAATAGCTGGTGAACCATGTTGATGCATGCGCCGTGTGGGCGGTTCTGGTACTTTTGGGTTGGAGCGCTGCTTCAACCGTGTATAGCCTCACGAGGGATGAGCAAAATAGCAAATATGTTTGATATTTGTGCGACTGCATGATTGCTGATTGGTAGCTGGTCATGAGGTGTTGCTCGCCTCTCGTTACTTCCTGTATACTACATGACGCACACACACACACACACACACACACACACACACACACACACACACACCTCCGATTTATTTCTATTGCCTTAAACAGGAGTGCCGAGCTTTTATTTTCCACTGAAAACAACTCACGAAGCTTTCATTCGTCCTAGAGACCACTGCAGATTTATTGAAAAAATGAGTGAATGAGAGCTTTAGTGAATGAAGGACATTAGAAACAACCATTTTGGTTTTCTTACACTTTCATTTTCCCGTTTTATTTTTTTTTTCTACAGCAAGCTTTGAAAATAGAAAATAACATGAAAACATGTCAGAAAGTCGTTCTTTGGTCCTATTATTTGTTCCTGCTACAATTCTTCAATATAAACTGAATCAAACACATTTTGTTAACTTACCTGAGACAAGTCTTTCTGTGATGTTTGGCAAACGCTGACTAGCTCTTCTATAATAACACGGTAACCAAGTTTTTCAGTCGATTGTGGTTGATACAAATGTCCACATTTAAAAACAAAAATATACTTTGGGAAAACTCAAAGGGAAATACTTTTAACTGTAGAAGCATGTCCTCCTGTTGCCTCACAGTGAGTGAACACGTTCAGATAAGGTTAGGTAGGGCTTTAATGATGGTATTAAAATATCTAAAAGCAACCAAATCCCATGGCCTACATCTTTATGAGGCTTTCACACAAAATTATACATTTAACTCAACAGTACAAGGTTAGAAGCCAGTATCTAGAATTATCCCGTAGAAATCACGAGTTCTTTCATATTTATGTGTCTGTGTGTGCGGCCTGTTGTATTTTTTACGTTTATGTAGTTTATGTAATTGGAGTCTAAAAACTTAAATAGTCTCTTATTCATGCATGTTCTTCCAGGACACAAGAACCATAATAACATGACTTGTCAGAGCGACCTGGCTGCTCTCTCCACTGCTGACTTCACTGAGCTTTTTCATTTCTTCGCCAGAGCTGTAGTTAAGTGTGACACCTTTTTCTTCTTTTGTAAAGAAGCCATCTCCGTGCCATTTCAAGATTGTTCCTAATTATGCATGGTGGAAAATGTTAAGAGTCAAGCTATGACTGCAGTGCCCAGCAGGATCCCCTTTTAACTGTGGTTGGAATTGGAGTGTAAAATACAGAAATTATGGATTGACTGGATACTTTTTAAAAAAATCTGATATGGGACGTTTTTAATGTCAAAAGTAACTTGATAGCTGAATTTTTATGTAATTTATGTATTTTTTTTGAGTGTTTATCAGGCTTTAATTAGAAGTTTGATTATGTTTAATACACACACGTATGCTGCAACTAGATAATAAAATATAAAATTATATATTAAAAAAGCTCATTGGTTACTTTTTTCTCAGTGAAAAGAGACATGTAGACTGTAGGAAGACTCACTCAACCCAAATGGATAATAAAGTTATTATTTTGTTTAATTATATTTATATTTTAATTATCGTACCATACCATGTGTCTGATTTTGTGAAAATGTTTGATAAAATGTGTTTTTTGGCTGTTTTTTTTCCTCAGTAGAAATGAATGCACTGGGGGCGAATGGAGACCCATCTAAGATGGTGGCCGGCCACTATGGCAGCTCCAATAGGCAGCGCCAGTCCACTAGGCGTCTACGTATATAAGTCTGTGGAAAATACAGTTTTCATATTTAAGACAGAACTGAATACACCTTATTTTTCAACCCAACCCCCCGTCACATCTGGGGTGGCCTGTAAGTTTTCAGGACCCGGCCTGTCCACACCTGTTCACATCCCAAATGAACCACAGATTCAGTGTGGTATTAAAATACACCATCAGTGATGCATTGTGACCCACCTGCTTGAAGGCGTTAAATGTGTCGACACTGTTTACTGGCGCCGTATGTGTGAGTCTGTCAGGGTAGCACACGTAAATATGATCTAATCTTAGCTAAAAAGTCCAATCATGAGTGAAATTGCTTTCTATTCATTTCACAACCGCTGCTTCTCTCGAGGTGTTGCACACATGTTTACTTTGGTCTTTTAAAGATGGATCATTTGCTTCCTGTGATCTCCAGGCAGTTCTGCTGTGTACATATCAATATTTGATTCATTCAAGAACTGCTGAAAGTGAGGTATAAGTTTACTGAAGGTATGAGAGGAATTAAGCATTGAGATGCTGTGTAGTTTGTGCTACATTTTTATACAGCTGTACTTTTTCCTTGCTGTGCATCACTTTAATGCACTGAAAGTCACTCCAGTCCTGCTGCTACTGCTCTAGAAAACCTTAACCTTTCAAACAAATATTTATACAGTATATATATATATGAGGGAAATTTAAAGCAAAACTCATAATTGGAAATCCTGACATGCATGTGTATTTATTCCTTTTGCACTAGAAGTCAAACCTGTTACTGGCAGTCTCTCACTGTATTATATTCCACTTGCATGCAGTTTCTTACATCATCTGAGAAAATCCGCTTCTGAAAAGGTCCAAAGTTCACACCTAATATAAAAACCTACATATCATCACGACTGTGATCAGAAAATAAAAGAACATGGCACCTAAAACTCACAAAGAGGAGACACCTGGGCTGTGTCCAAATCCAGGGATTTCATACTTATGAGTACCCGTCCTCATTGGTCTCAGGAGAACGTGTTCTTCCGTGACCGCTTAGACCGGATGTTAACAGCTGTGAATGTGGACATTCTAACCTTAAATAAAAGTCCCGCCCCTACTCCTGTCACCTAGCAACTGCTTAAAATATGGATCCATGATGCTGGATTATTCACGGTTAATTGTATAATTTATTTTATGATTTCTGATTTACCAATTTTATGAACTGTAATGATGAACAAGAATACAAAAACACATTACAGGCCTAATGAGAATGGGAAACGCCTAAAAACACAACCACTTCAGGCTTTTACTTTTTGTTCAGTCAGATTTGAATAAACTAGTCGTCCTGCTGCGTCTCCCGTTCCTACAGAAATCAATCCCGCAGTGCATCACGGGATTTATGGAGGTGAGGAAACCACAGAGACTACACCGCATCCATTCTCAAAATCTAGGAAAAGAAGAACGCATTTCAAGACATTCTTGGAATTTGGACAGTCTTCGACGCGGCGCTGTGACGTCACTGGTCTTAAAATCCGAACTCATGAGCACGCAACCCCTGGATTTGGACACAGCCCTGGTGTCTGTCTTTAAGACCAATTGAAGATGCGTGCACCACAGCATTTAAGGTTCATGGAAAAATGATTAGAAAAAAATACCACTAGAAGAAAAGAAACAAGAAAACACAAATCATATTCACAAAAATGGAAATATAACATATGCGAGTAAGAAAAAGATAGAACAAACCCTCTAGTTTGCTGAGTCAAAGATAAAACTGTGTGAATTTCAAGGAAAATAAACTCTTCTTAAAGAATATTATTCCAATATAAAAGTAGTCTTTTGAGTCGTTGATCAATCTTTGAACAACCTGAGTTTTGAAAAAAAAATTGTTTAAATTTGACCAGACTGACAAGTAAATGGCTAATCTTAGTGGAGCCAAGACCAAAATGCATTACTGCCTATATATCTATCTATCTATATATATATATATATATATATATATATATATATATATATATATATATATATATATATATATATATATATATATATATATATATTAATAGATTCATAAACAAAAAATGAGCATGAGCTAAAACAATAGCTTTATGCCTTAAGTAATTTAGCTTTTTAAACATGTTCTTACCATTAAATCTGAGATATCTAGAGCTGCATGTCCTGAGATTTTTTTGTAGGTCTAAAGCCAAAAAGTTGCTTCATGCAGCTCTTTCAGCCGCTGGTGCTATTTTTAGATAATAGGACTCTGTTCAGTGTAAAAGTGGGCGGGGATCAGACCTCCAGAAGGAAGCTTCAGACATTCTGCTTTCTGATTGTCCTCAAGTGAACAACTCACAGAGACAATGTGAGGAGAAGGCACATTGTCTCTGCTAGCTCTGAGGAAAATCTTCCATAAAAGTTTTAGCTAGTGTTTACTAGAGCCAAGAATATTTTTTTGGTGTAGGTTTGCTAAAACTTGAAAATTTTGAATATGGTGCAAAAGTTTTTTTTTTTTTTTTTTTACTAATTCAACTTAAAAGGTTAAACTAATACATGAGATGGACTCATGCAAAGCCAGATATAATTGTGATGATTATGGCTTACAGCTGATGAAAACCCCACAATCAAAGTCTGACAATTAGAATATTGTGAAAAGGTTCACTATTCTAGACTCAAAGTGTCACACTCTAATCAGCTAATGAATCCAAAACACCTGCAATGGGTTCCTGAGCCTTTAGATGGTCTCTCAGTCTAAGTTAAATTACTGAAATAAATGGACTTTTACACAAAATTAAAAGTTTTCAAGTTTCACCTGTATGCTGGTAAGAATTACCACATCAGGTTTTTTAAAAAAGGTGGGGACAAAACTCTCATCTGTAAATTTTGGTCAATTATAGCCATGGCCCTGGCCAAAAAGAAGCTTATGAGGGGCAGTGACCCCCACACTGGAGAAGCTGCTCCAACAGATGCCTGCAATCATGTGACGCCTCAGTCCAAAAGAGCGCAGTCCCTGGAACAGTCGACATACCAAGAAGAACCCTCCAGCTCCAAAAGCTGAAATGAAGAGCAACCCACCCCGTCTAGAGGAATGAGGGGTGAGTTTTTCTCTCTTTATGCATATATATGTATAGAAACGTGTTTTTAGTAAATATTTTGTATTATCTGAGATATTCTGATGTTTTGATTCACTCTTGGACACCTCTGCACACAGCGTTCACATAACTTGATCGCAATATTGCTTTAAGAAAACAGTTCAACAAATTTCTTCATCGATTACACCGAGGCCTTATCAGATCGACACGGTGTAGCTACAGCATTCCAAGTGTTTTCTGTGGTTATGCCGTCTACATCTTTGAATATGTTTCAAGAAAAGTTCAAATATGCACGTTCTGGAATAAATTATGAACTGAGAGGATAAGTAGCATGCAGGTGTTACAAATTAAACCCACTTAACTAATCACCTCCTGGTTTGGTGCAATCAGGTGAGCGTTAGCACAATCCCCAGAGGAAAGACACCAGCAATAATCTCAGTGGAGCTATTACTTCTGCCCTTCAGTCCGGGGAGATTTAAAACCATTTTCAGAGGCTTTAGAGTCCATCATTTTGCAGTCAAAAAGATTATTCACAAGTGGAAAACATCGAGCTTCAAATCTTCAGAAGGAGATGATTTAGAGAGGTCAGCCCAAGGTCAGACTGTGGGCCATGTTCAAAGAAAAAGCAAGCAACCCCACAAGCCTCTGATAGCACGTAAGAGCTGATAACAATAAAAATCAGGAAACAATTGAGAATAAAAATAAAAAACATCTTAAATTAGAAGATTTCAGGTTATTTTTATTTCCCCATCTCACTGGTATAGAGCAGATCTGTCCCCGTCCTTGCACCACACTGTTGTGATGCTTCAACACACCTGGTTTAAACCAATGGCAGATTTGGACGTTCATGTGGGGAATAATATGGAAATTATGTGGTGAAAATGTAGCATTAAAGCTGCCATTCCTCTTTCCAAATAGGTGCATTACACTGATGATCACAAGAGGAAAGAAGCAATTTAGCAGACTTCTAGGAAAGAACCAAATTTTTTAGTTACAAAATAATTCCAACTTTAAATGAACCAACTTTGATTGAAGTGGTATGTAATCATGCAAATTAGCTTTCTATAGTTTGGATCAGTACAAGTTTCACATTCTCTAAATTAAAAGGATCTCTTGTTTAAAATGGGGGAATGAATTGTCCTTTTTTCATGCTTCCTAACTTTTTTCAATCATCATGAGACATATCCATCATTGGAAAGGTCTTTTCTTTTCAGTTCATTTATTCTTCATCCCAGTCAATTTACGTGTTTTTTCTTTAATTAATTAAAGAACCTCACATAATGGTGGCACCGGAGTTAAGTGCCCGACCTGTAACTGGAGGGTTGCAGGTTCGAGCCCCGTCTGTCACAGTCATAGCCTTGAGCAAGACACTTAACCCCATGTTGCATGCTGCTGGTGGTCAGAGGGACCGGTTCTATCAGTGTGTCCCAGTGCAGCGTGTGAATGTGTGTGTGCATGAGTGAATGACTGGCTGTGTTATAAAGCACCTTGGGGGGTTGTAAAAACCCTATAAGTTGCTATATCAAATACAAGCCATTAACTGTTTTTTAAATATAATATGAATTAATGGTTGTTGTTTTTTTCAGTTCCACTGTTTGCTTACATTTCAAGTTTCCACTGAAGCAGTAAATGAGGTTTGTTTTTGCAAAATAAATAAACAGCAACCTATTTTTCCACATCTCCATATTTGTTCATACCTGAAAGAAGTGAGCAAACCAAAAAAAAAAAAATCCCAGAAACCATCATGAACCAGTGGCCATGTCATTGGTTTTGGAAGTTTGCTGGGCTCTTTGCTGCAATAACACTTGGAGTTGGGACTATCATTCTTCTTTTCTCACTGCTGTCACTGCTTGTAATCCTCAGTTGGTCAAGACATGTTAAATGTTTAATCCATCTAGTACCAGCTGTTACTGGCCCGACAGTCCAGTGACCATCAGCCTCTGGCCATCCCACTGACTCCATCGATTCATTTAAACAGAATGTTAGAGTTTAACATCGTCACCATAGTTCATTATTTACCAAAGTGAGAAATTTGAGACCAGAAAAATATAGTCAATTATGAAACAGAAAGGGAGACAAATATTCTGTGGAACTGATGAATTGATCATCAGTTTATTAACTAACTAGTAGTCAGTGATGAATTAATGGTTGTTTAATCATAAATGAATAATTAGGTCATGGTAATGAAGGCTCACATCAATATAACCACAAAAGGTGTTGGTAATATTTAATGATGAGCTAATTGTTAAACAGCAATGAACTTGCACTTAATTAATTATTAACGAATGGTTAGTCAATGGTGAATTAGAGGTTAGTTAATATATTATCCCAAAGTGTTTTTGATTTATTTTATACAAACTAAAAGATGAACAAAGAGAAAAGAAGTGGCCCAAATGCAATTCATGCAGGATATGCATGCAAAATATTTCTCATGTTAATATGGTTGTTCAGAATTTGACACCTGTTGCAGTTTGCTTTATGGTGAATATCCAGACTGCAGCTGATTCCTGTCCGGATCCGGTTCCAGACTGGTACAGCCGCGTTTCAGTCACATCCGTTTTATGACTCCGACATGGAGCCCGACCAGATGCTGTCTTCAGGAGGCAAGCCACACTCAGTTTGTGGACACGGATCTGTTCCAATCCGGATTCGGTTTGAGGTGACTCTATTCCAGTGGGTGGCGTTAACGCATCACAGCCTGCTGACCGCCATTAAAACAGGAGGAAGAAGAAGAAACAGGACCACGTTTGTGGAAAAACTCGGAGAACGCATTCAAAGACGCAGCAAAGACTTGTTCATTTGGATTAGAAATCTCTTGGAATCCCCAAGAGTTTACAGATGTTCTGAAATTTCACAGTAAAAAACCACATCAACCATTCTAACTCATAAAATTGTTTTTATTGTTATAAAATTCATAAGTTACTTTCTTATAGTGAAACTTTTCACTTATAGGTGTAACATTTTACACATTCACAAGCACAAAAGTGTCTTCATTAGGCATCAAACAGAGAGTCTGCCGCCCTGCATCACCTGTGCTAAGGTGTGTCTCTTGTAAAGGAAAACTGGGACCTGCTTTTGTGAAATTTGTTCAATAATTCAACATGGCCTTAAACCAATTCACTTCCAGTGCCCAGATGGTATTTTTATTAGGCAGATGCTCCTCACTTGAAAGAATTGCTCTCTTTTTTTCTCCAGAGAGTGTTGGTGCACCTTTTGAGCCGTGCTACACGGTGCTGAGAGCTGATTGTGTCTTTGTGAGACAATCATTTCAGGGATATTAGTGTTTGTAGCTCAGTATGAAGCTGTTATTTATTTTTTTAACTGTAGCAAGTAAATGTCTTTAAAAAGTGAAGTGCTGAAATGTTTGTGATGCAGACAGAAGGCGACATCCAGCCCCTGGTCAGCTTTATGATCTGTGTGTTTTTCTTTTTTTAGGTTCAAAGTAAAAAAAGCAGCATGAGTGTTACAGTCTAACTCTTTGGGACATCCCACTCATCACACTCTGTCATTTTCTCTCTGAGAGCTCTGTCTCCTTCTGAACTCTTCTTCCTGTCAACATCCGGTCCCATGTGAGGAAATGTGACAATATTTATTAGGAGTCATTGTTTATTGCACAGAGTGGGTTTAAAGCCTTGTCATACAGTGGCTCTGCCAAGTGTTCCAGGGTATAATAAAAAGCACAATGCCAGGAAGAGAGATGAGTCGAGTTTATTTTTTATGTCTCTGACCTTAAAAAAATCCCACCCACTGCACAGAAACACCCACTGAGCTGTAGTCTTCTCAGCTAGAAGCACGTCTTAATTATCACCCTTGAGCGGTTTGTTTTGAAGATTTTGTTAAAAGGGAAGCGATGGAGGGAGGGAGAGAAGTGTTCAGAGTTTTTCTTTCAACACTGAAGGAGTTAGTCGTGTACAGAAGTGACAGGAGCAGAACTCCGGGCTGGGCTGATTGACACAAGCAATACTGTCATATTCCTTTTGATGGGATTAAATTGTCCTGACCTCTCAGATATGGAAATGGAGGCACTGATCTGAGACTTTGAAAATGTCACCATTATTAAACTGTTAGACTGGTTGAAGTAGTTAAAGGCACAGCTGCTCAACATTTTGGGTTAATTATTTAATAAGACAGGTAGAAATGTAATCACCTTGTAGTTGGCACTAAAACTGCAGAAGTCTTAAATGTTGAGCGTTTATTGAAGTGATCCAAGATCATATTTGGGCCATTTTCAGTGTGGTTTTGTGTGTAAAGAATGTTTTATTTCTATTCCACCTGCTGTCAAGAGCTTCCTGAATGACAGGCAGGTTTTCAAAGTAAAAGAGTTTAATTTTAGCAGAAATTAAGATGAAAACTAAACAACGAATCAAAAAACAGCTCTTATAATCTTACAGCTTGCAGGATTTCATTCAACTCTTAAATATTTTATCTGTCATCAGATAACATGAACAACTCCTGATGAAGCTTGATTAAAAAACTCTAACTGCAGATAGAAGTGTGCGGATTTTTTCCATTTTGATCTGTCATCATTTTAAAATTACACAATTATTTTGGAACAAGCATTAAGACATTCCTGAACCCTTGGTGCCCTGGAAGTGTTACGGTTTGCTGATGGGATATTCAAATTTGTAAATAACCACAGAATTCCATCTAATTAATTGTGTAATGTGAAACTAACAGAATGTAAAGTTTTGTAAAGAAATATTGCAATGAGATTATGAAAAGGGAAGCTGATTTAAGTTCCTGAGTTTGTCTCCTCATACTAAAACAATGGCTTCCTGAATAGTTTGCTCGGTTTAACTTAAACCTGTTATTGTTGAGGGAGAAGTGGATTTTAGTTTAAAGTAGCATGGGTCAGTATTTGTTAAAAAAAAGCATGCATGTTCATTTTTTTAAAGCTAATGGATGATGAAGCGTTATAAACCAAAAAGAAGGAGGCCATCCATGGTGCGCATCAAGGAGGGGGAGAAGTGGAAGACCGCCTTTATCACACCCACCGGACACTGGGAGTATCTAGTCATGCCCTTCGGACTCTGCAATAGCCCAGCCATGTTCCAACAGCTCATCAACGACGTTCTGTGGGACATGTGGGGTCGCTGGGTTTTCGCCTACCTTGGAAGAACACCTACACCACGTCCGAACAGTTCTTACCCGACTCCTAGAGAACAACCTGTACTGCAAACTGGAAAAGTGCACATTCCATCAGCCCTCCATCTCCTTCCTGGGGTTCGTCATCACCACCAACGGCCTCTCCATGGACCCCCAGGAAGTCGAAGCAGTTTCTCGATGGCCCCTTCCATCTAACCTCAAGCAGCTACAAAGCTTCCTGGGATTTGCCAATTTCTACCGCCGTTTTATCAGCCACTACAGCACTATCGCAGCCCCTCTCACCAACCTCACCAAGGCTGCCCATCATTTCCGACCTTTCCAGCTAACGCCCGACGCCACCAAGGCGTTTCACCACCTGGTCCGCCTCTTCAAGTCGGCGCCTATCCTTCTCCGTCCTGATCCAGACCAGACATTTGTGGTGGAGGTAGATGCCTCCGATGTGGGCGCCGGGGCAGTCCTCTCTCAACATGGCCCAGATGGCAGACTCCACCCCTGCTGCTTCTTTTCTCGCAAGTTTGCACCCACAGAGCAGAAATATGGGGTTGGTGACCGAGAGCTACTGGCAATCAAGTGGGCCCTCAAAGAGTGGAGACACTGGCTACTTGGCGCGGCGAAACCCTTCACCATCTGGACCGACCATCAGAATCTCGTTCACATCAAATCCGCCAAGCAGCTCAACCCCCGCCAGGCTCGTTGGGCCCTCTTCTTTGAGCCGTATCAGTTTCAGCTGGCCTATCTACCTGGCTCCAAGAACACCAAAGCGGACTCTCTCTCCCGCCAATTCGCCCATTCACCTCGCCCACCAGATCCAGAACCCATCCTACCTGCCGGACGGTTCCTGGCACCTCTCCACTGGCCCCTAGAGGACGCCATTCGCCAGGCACTTCAGAACGACCCGGCACCCCTGGAAACACCTGCGCACCGCCTCTATGTGCCACCACAGTGCCGACAGGAGGCCCTCGCCTGGGGACACGCTGGCGCCGCTCGCACCCTTCAGCTGCTTCGACGCTCCCTCTGGTGGCCCACTATGGCTCAGGACGTCAACGAATTCATGGCAGCATGTGATGTCTGCGCCCGCAGCAAGACGTCCACTCAACCCCCCGAAGGCACCCTCGCCCCTCTTCCAGTGCCTCGGCGCCCATGGACCCATCTGGGCCTGGACTTTGTTACGGGTCTGCCCGCCGTAGAAGGTCTTGACACCATCCTCACCATCACGGACCGTTTTTCCAAAGCCGTCCACCTGGTGGCCCTGCCTGGCTTACCCATGGCCAAAAGGATGGCAGAACTCCTCCTCCAGCATGCCGTAAGCCTTCACGGGATTCCTTTGGACGTGGTCACCGACCGAGGTCCGCAGTTCACGGCCCGGTTCTGGAAGGCCTTTTGCCGCCTAGTGGGCGCCACAGCCAGTCTCTCCTCCAGTTACCACCCCCGAACCAACGGCCAGACCGAGCGTGCTAACCAACAGCTGGGCCGCTTCCTGCGCTGCTATGTCTCCAGCCAGCCCTCTCAGTGGCCCCGTTACCTCTTCTGGGCGGCACTATCCCACAACCTACACGTCTCCTCTGCTACTGGACTGTCCCCTTTTGAGACCTGCTATGGGTATCAACCCACCATCCTCGTCCACCAACCTGAGGATTCCGGCGTCCCTGCCGCCCAGACCCTCGTCCGCCACTGCCGGGCCGCTTGGATCAGGGCTCGAGCCGCTATCATGCAGGCCAACAGTCGTTATTGGATCCAGCACGATTGTCGCCATCGACCCAGCCCGGTCTATCGCCCTGGGGACAAAGTTTGGCTCTCTACGGCAAACCTACGGCTGAGGGGCACCTCTCGAAAACTGGCCCCCAGATTCCTGGGCCCCTATGTTGGACCCCTCGCCTATCGACTGCGTCTGCCGGCCTCCCTACGGATCCACCCTGTCTTTCAGGTCAGCCAACTCAAGCCTCTCGTGTCCTCCCCCCTGGCTCCACCGGCTCCGCGACCTCCGCCTCCTCGTTTCGTCGACGGCGACCCCGTCTACCCGTCGCCATGGTTGGGGCTGGCAGTATCTTGTGGAGTGGGAAGGCTACGGACCCGAAGAACGCTCCTGGGAGCCCACTAGTGCCATCCTGGACCCCTCACTCATTGCCGACTACCGTGCTTGCCATCATGGGCCGTTAGGAGCCGTCCCTGGAGGGGGGGGGGGGTCCTGTCACATCCACACCCTGACTCCATCTCCCATCATGCCCCGCACATCCACGTCATCCATCCACACCCTGACTCCATCTCCCATCATGCCCCGCACATCCACGTCATCCATAAAAGCCGGGAGTACGCGCCACCACGCCACTCAGTCATCGTTTCCACATGTCAGAGTTTCAAGCTAACCAGCTCTTCCTCGAGCCCTACAAGCTCCTTATCCACTCGAGCCGACCAGCTCTTCATCCTAGCCTCCTGACAAGTTTGGATTTTGTGCCCTGAGAGATTGTGTTGGAAGTAACTTGGAGGATTTTAAATCCTTGGAATAAAAATCAATTTTTTTTCTTACTGACAAGATAAGGTTTGAGGGGTCAAGATGCACCTTTTGGGATTTTGACCAGTCTTAAATAAATAGCATTTTTTTTTCTACCATTTTATTTTACGGAGCATCTCCTGTTTCTACCGGAGCGTTTCAACTCACCAGGCTTCAGGCCTGCCTCCAAGTAAGTTTCTCTCTTACTTTCCGAAACAACGTCGCGTTCCCGTTGCCTCTCGGATTCGGCGCTGTTGTTCCTAGATTAAACTGCGTGCTAGCTGATCCCAACGCTCGATCCTCCCGCGTCTGGGTTATCTAATCACGCTATACGCTTACGCCTTTCACGTGAGAGCTATTTCGTGACAGGATCGTGACACAACTCAAAGCTGACTGAAGCGTGGCACAGAGAAGGTTTTATCAGCGGCATCTCGTGAGTCAAAAACCAAATATGGTAAAAGTGGGGCAGGAACCCCAATATGGATACGCGATTGACGAATGGAAGCTACTTCAACTAGATCTGGGACTGAAAAAGGATGCTGACTTGGCTCATTCCCTAGTGACCAGGTGAGAAACTTTATAGGTTGCATTTAGAGCTTGATATGACCTCACCGATGACTCAGAGAGAGCTAGCGTTCAGTAGCATTAGCTATGCTCATGCTGCAGCTGCTGTGTAGCACTGAAGGTTTCGAGTTTCCAAACCGAACACCAGAGTCGGTAGAATTAAGTGATATTTGACCTACAGTCCAACCTGTAAGCAGGGCTAATACTTTAGCAGGTAATGGTATTTTTTGTGTTTGTGCAGCATCCGATTCTGTTCTCCATGCGAAATCTTTGTGTGCCTACAAAATTTTTGGAGTCGTTTCTGCCCACCTGGACCAAGGGATGATTTTTTTCCCCCATTTTGTGGAGTTTGTGCACGCTCCTGTGCCGTGCTGCAGCGGCGCCAGGCGCGATGCTCGTGAGTTTCATGTCTTCATCCTGCTCCATGCTCCTTTGATAGTTTTGGATTTATTTGCAAAAGTTAAAAAACAATCTCCAAACTTTAGTTTGACAGTTATCACCTGAAGTAAATAATAACAATAGGTGTTTTCTGAAAAGGAATACAAACTGAGTTATCTGCTTTTGCAAGTCATTTGCTATTCTTAGTTTTCATTAATAAACTTTAGACAAATAAATTATTTTTATATGTATGTTTATCTTGATGAAGTCTTGACATTTTCAAATTAACAGGGAAAGTTAGAAATGCACACCAGCAACAGCTCAGAGGGCTGCTAGCCATTATCTTTACTATTCTATAAAGGCTATTTATCTGAACTAAGGCTGTTCAGGACGTCATCTATAACGGGTTAGGTTGTTATTTAAACATTTTATGCTTAAAAATACCCCAAAAATATCTCTCAATGTTCATATTTCAATAACATCTGAACCCTGGAACAAATGAAGTGGAAGAAAATGGAAACTGCAGTCCCTGTAGATGATCTCGCAGGCTTCTGATACACTGCACTTTATTTTATTTGAGCTTTTCATTCACAATCAAACGTCTTATCTTCCAGACTTATATCGTGACAGCTTTAATAAAAAGTTAATAACTCGGTGGCTCCTGCTATACTTCCACCCCGGATCAGGGGCAGAGGGGTAACTGGGGTGTGAAATAGACTCCAGTTAGCTGATGGACTCATGAAAGGACTCGGATGGTTGCTTGTCATTCACACAGCCAGCAGAGCCGCCTCTGCTCTGCTCCGTCTCAGGTCAGAAATATGAATCCAAATGGGCTGGAAATAAATAAATAAATAAAAGCATTTTTTTAGATCCCAGAAGTGGCATCATCATCTTCATCATCATCATCATCATCACGGGGAGCTGTTCTGAGAGCAGCCGGTGCACGCCGTCGTGCCCGCACCGCCGCGGGGTAGGAGGGGTTGGAGTGACGCTGCCGTCCAATGGGCATCGGCTTCCTCCGGACCGAGCGCAGCATCTCCGTCTCAGCGGCACTTTTGCGCCACAGAGAAGTAAAGGAAGCTTTCTTACTCTGCACTGGAGAGGATCAGGGAAAAAAAGCCCCGGGAATCCAGGAATTACAGAGGCGTTCAGGACCGAGGAAGGCTCATCTTTTCTTGTTTTATTCCTCCTTTCCTAAACCAGCAAAGATGAAGGTCCGCTTGATGGTCCTGCTGGTGTGCACCTTACTTGTGGGCGCATCCTCGGTAAGATGAGTTCGTTTCTTCTAGTCTGCTCGGCTCAGTGCTGCACTGCTGTAGTGCTGCTTACTCCAGCTTTGCAGCGCGCTGCGGGAGCGCTCGGAAAGTGGCGTCACTTTGCCTCCCTTTGGTGTTGCGCCGCCGACAACATTAATGGCATGCGGTGGACGTTATTAGTGAGGAATATTTCTGCCAAACTGGGATGGGGAAAAGTCACCGAGCACTCTGCGCGCCAGGCTCTCTCCGTCCCGAGCTCCAGAAACTGCAGTGCATGTGATTGCAGTGGACAGTCGGTTCTTTCCGGAGGGGCTTGGCAGGCGGATTCCTCTGCTAGCTCTCAGGGATTATTCCCAGTTAGGAATAAAGGTTGATTTAAGAAGTAGAAGTGAGAGGATTATCCTTTTTTGTTTTGGAAAGAGAAATCAAGCTGAAAATCATGGAATTAAGATTTGCTCACGTGCAGCAGAGGAATCTGTTTAATAAAGTAGAAAATAAAGACTGACTGATTTTAGTGGTGATTCATAATAATTTGAGGAGTTCTCTTTTGCTTTTCTCCTGCACGTTTTCCCATATAGTAGCTTTTTGTGAGTTCTGGGAATTTCTGGTCACAGCAGCTCATTGTCCCTGATGCTTCCAGTTAGATTCCATGCCTTTCCTTTTTACTCCAATCAATGATCTGTGCTTCATCAGCATGAGACCGGTACAAAATATATCAAAAATGAATCATATTGCAAAGGAATACTTTATTAGAAACACCTGTTCAATTGCTTGTTAACACAAATAGTTAATTAGCCAATAGCAGAGCAACTCAGACAGATGTGGAGGAGACAAGTTGCTGGATTTCAAACCGAGCTTTTGAATGAAACAAAAAAGATTTAAGTGACTTTGAACGTGACGTGGTTGTCGGTGCCAGACAGGCTGCTCTGAGGGTTGCAGAAACTGTTGATTTACTGGGATTTTCACCTCCAACTATTAGGTTTACAGAGAATGGTCCAAAAGCAGCAGCTGTGGATGAAAAAAACGTGTTGATGCCAGAGGTCAGAAGAGAATAGGCAGGTTGGGTCTAGAAAATAGAAAGCAACAGTTGATTAAATATTCACTAGTTCCAACCAAGGCAGCAGACACACATGGGCATCACTCCTGTCGGTTAAGAAACTGGAAACTGATGTTTTAATTCAGACACAGCAAAACGTGACAGTGAGAGATGCTAGAGACCTCTGTTGGTCTGATGAGTCTTGATTTCAGCTGCTTGGTTCAGAATCTGGTGTTAAAGAACATGAAAGCATGGATCCATCCTGCCTTGTGTCAACAATTCAGCCTACTGCTGGTGGAATTGTGTCAGGGAAATGTTCTTGTCCCACTTTGGACCCCTTAACTGAGCCTGGTTTAAACACCACAGCCTACCATTATTGCTGCTGACCATGGTCATCCCTTTATCACCACATGATGATACTGCAGCAGGATAATGCATCATGTCTCAAAGCTCAAATAGTCTCTGAGTTGTTCCTTGTCAATGCCAGTGAGTTCATTGGACTCCAACAGCCTCCAGTCATCAGATCTAAGTCCAATCCAGCTACTTTGTGTTAGAATGAGAGATGGATCATCATGCTATCATGCTATCATGTCATTAGGAACCAGAATATGTGAAGATTGTTTCCAACATCTTCAATCAATGCCACAAAGAATTCAGACATTCATGAAGGAAAAGCAAGGTCCCAATTACCTCCACCCCTTGCTTCAGTGGGAATTCATAATAAGGCGTGTTTTAACAAAGGTTGTCCATGCTGCAACTTCCTGAAACACCAAAAACAACAGCTCATAAAGTCAGTCAGTAATGAAAGCCTCTTTCTTTTCCTCCTTAGGGGAGTAGGACAGGCCAGCTCCAGAAAGCTTGCAGACCTGGCTTCTCCCAGAACTTCTACACGGTGATTGTCTCAAGAGACGTGCTGCACGGTCAGAGCATCCTCAAAGGTAGGTCTGCTGCTGCTGGGTCCTGTTTACCGACTGAGGTTTTTATTCTATTTTTCATCTCTGCACAGATCTGTCCTAAAACTGCATTGTGTGAGTCAGTGTGTCTACTTTGTGTGCATGTGTGTGTGTGTGGACATATAATATGTCGTGAGAGGCTCCATCACTCCTAAAAGGTCAGAATGCAATCTAGTCTGTGGTGCACAGCCACGGGAGTACCTCCATTTGAGCAGGAGCAGGATTTGGATGGGGTTTTGGGTGAGGGAAAAAAAAATGGTGATGTAACAGCAGGTGAGCGGTGCGCTCTCCTCTTTGGCTTTCATTTGACACGAGGTTTCACTGATGAGTGAACACTGAAATCACTCTGAATGCGGTAAAAATGAGAAATAACTTGTTTCTTGATTGACTTAGCACGCTCTCGGAGCAGATTTAAATAACCTCTCCCCTCCTCTGCATTTTGCAGCTTAAACCCCGAAAAGTTTAATTCATTAAGTGTTTGACGCAGTTCTTTTATCCATTTTAATGTTTTATTTTTTAACGAGAATCCAATCCAGATTTTTTTTGTCTTGCTTCATTTCCTTTTACCTTAGTGCTCTGCACCTGCTGCGAGGTTAATCTCCAGCCATGTGAAATGATGCTTTATTTCTTCAGCATGTCTCATTTGTTTTCTGGTGAATCTGAGCCGTAATGGAAATGAATCTCCCCTCCAGCCACATTCCAGTGTCCCGATTTGCATAATTGACTGACAAAGAACACCTTGAACATGCACTGGATGTGCTTTTATTCACCATATTTACATTTTTAAACTTCTACATGAAGCAAATCTCCTTCCAGAGGAGGAACGAGGAGCACTCGGAGGTGTTTTATTTCAGTGTTTGCTGCATTCGAGACTCGAGGGGCTTGGATTTGATAGAACAAAATGGACCTTGTGTTTAGGATGTTTCATATTTCCTGCTTTACTTCCCTGCAAAACAGCCGACTTTTAGTCGTTCTTGTGAATAACAGCTCAAGCACAGAATAGAACAAGGTAAGCTCTCCCCTGACACCTCGCCTTTATAGCCAAATATTTGTCTATTGTTTGTGAAATGCTATTTGCCGGGGGGGAAATGGCATTTTTATTGTAACAGCTGTTTGTGGATTTTTTCCGACTGCAAGCAGAACAATTGAATTATTCTGGAGGTTATTTTGTTATTTAAGAAGCTGACAAGGACGGTGCAGGCCGGTCAGCGGGGATCCAGTTTGCCTGGAGCAGCTCAGAGCTCAAGGTTCCTCCTTCCTGTTTGGAAATGGTCTTCCAGGCATTTGCACTGATCCAAACAATACTAACAAAGGTGATTTTATCCGGACTTTTGTTCCCCTCTGTGAGTGAGCGCGTGTACGTTAGAAAGGATGCTTCTGCTCACACGCGTGACGTGTCCCAGCGCACCTATTAGTTGTTAACGCTTCTATTTGAAAAAATGTCACAGCAGAGCTCAGCTGCATCAATTTGATTCACCTTGTGTGTCAGATCAGTGCAGCTTTGATGCCATATTACCTGTGCTTCCACTTTCCCTGACTCTCTGTTTGCTCTTTGTGAAAATCAATCCGAGATCCGTGCTGTCCTCCCGTACCCACTATTCAAAGAGATGTGGGCTCCGGCAGGCTGAGAACTCCTGCAGTGATTAATGTGCAGCAGCTAGACTTATTGGAGGTCTGTTTTCTGTACAGCAGGGCACAAAGCAGGAGGAAACGCCTCACACCACAAAATGCATAACCTAGAACCTTCACTTTGCAAGGAAAATGAAGGGGTCTAGAGCTGTGCTGTTGTTTCTCTCGAGAGCGAGGAGGGAAGGAGCGAAGCGCTGCAGCCCAGCAGGTGCAGCGTGAACTGGGTTTCTGCTTCCAGTCACTGAGCAATCTGTCTGCTTCCGCTCTCTTCATCCTCAGGTGGAAAGGTCGGTTGTTGTGTTTCTGTCTGGATGGTGTGTGGGTAGTCGGGAAGAAAATATGTAATATAGTTTGCCTTCAAATTCATTATCTGAGTTAATTAAAGGTGTTAGGAATGTTGCCCTTGATGCATTAACAGCATATGCCTGGCTGTCACGCCGACTCGTTCTTTGGTAAGGACCATGTTGGTGTTGGATCACACTTCCCATCAAAGCTGACGGTTATCCAAATCACACGAAAAAATACGTTTCCTCCAAAGACATGACAGGTTTTTATTTATTTTATCAAGATCTGATAGAATAAACACATTTAACACATTTACATCAATCCTATAAATGCCTAATTTAACAGGTTCCTCTGCATTTTCCAAACACTCCATCTGCTTTTTTTGTGATTACACTCCTGATAGTTTTGACAGTGGAGGCAGAGTAGGCTGCAACTCTAGGATCATGGAGAGAGAGACTTTGGAACTCGCTCATTTATTTTGGATGAGAAGTTGTGTCCAATTATTTCCATTCTGATGGGAGTAGGCTCTTTCAGAATGACAATGCCCGTATCCTCGGGGCATGAGGTATCACTGAATGGTTTATGAGTGTGAAATGATGTGAGGTGCATACAGTCCTCACACTCACCAGTTTTTGCTCCAACTGTGTGAGAGGGTTTGTTCAAATCAACCTCTCCAACATCACAACACTAAGCAAAGAAATGTTGTTTCAAGTACCTCCAGTTTTACTTTCACCCCCTTTTTGGATCATGTAGCTCCTTAAAGGCCAAGTTCACTGAGAAACTGGGTTTTAGTTGTTGCTTTTCAGATGTGAGCAGTCACTTTGAGTTTAACATGCAGTGAAAATAGTCTTCTACCCTATTTCCTGCATTAGCGTCTGATAGAAAATAGAGAAATGGTCAGATTAGATAAGCCAGTAAATTGCACGTCACACAGAAAGTTAGGCATTCATGGACTCACCACTGGTAGGTTAATTGTGTTCACATCTGGGTAATCTGTGTTTTTCTTGCTCAGCTGACCCAACACACCCACGACGGACTGATTGGTTGGCCGAAGTTCACGCCTACTTACTAGTTGAAGCCTCTGATTGGTGGGTAGAATTAGCTAGCGTCAGCTTCCCGCATGCACGATTCGTTATCAGTCTGGATGTAGTGGGTTAAACATCTTCTCTGACTGCTGCTCAGACTGGCCGCTCCGGCTGTGAGAGCACGAGGACAGACTGTCTGCTCTGAGAGGAGCCTATGGTAGCACCGCTGCTCAGTAAGAGAGAAGGAAGCTGTGTGTTTCATGTAGTCTCCAAAAGCAACGCTTCTCACAGCCGCATTTGTTTACTAATTTAAGGAGGACACCACAGACTTCTCTGCATGTCTTTTGCCCTGCCAACATGTTCAGAGACATCTGCGTTCCTGAGAAGGCTGTGCAGAGACGGGCCGACCAAACCAAGACCAGGTTGGGCCAGATGTGAATATGCCATTAGTGTCCAGGAGAGAAGCTATCTGTTAGCTTTAGCAACTCAACAACAGTGCCGAACTCCTTCAGGCTTGTGTTATTTGTGGAGGTAAAACATTAATGCTGCAAAGCAAACAGAGTTAGTGGTAGAGTCGTGTTGTTGTTAGCCAATCAGAGGCGAGATGTCTGAATATCAGGAAATAATATTCCAAAATCTGCCTTCTGCTCTGGCTCACTTCTACTTCCTGAAACATTAGCGCCAGAGCTTTTTCCCCACAGAGATCGACTACAGACCACCTCAAATGTATTGAAAAAAAAAAACGAGCAAACTTGGTTTTTAAAATGTTAGTTTTCCTGCTGTTTCAGGGGTCGCGCTCCATCCAATAAACCATAGGAATCCAACCTCTCTCTGTGTCAGATAAGGAAGAAGTTTGACTAATTTGTATCAAATCACAGATTTGCACAATGCCAGTAGATCAGCCTTGTATGAGGATAACATCATAATGCATTGGTTTATTAAATATTTGCACAAACACTATCAAATTAATTTAAGGATTAGACAAAAAGTTTTTAATCAGGTTTAGTCAATACTTGTTAAAAACTAGCAGAAAAGTTGGAAAAGTGTATTTAAGTCTTTGTAGGAAACATTATAATTTATTATATGTACACATAAGGATAATCTAAGCCAATAGAATCATAGTTGCCCTCTAGTGGCTACCTGCAGTTTAAGTTTTAAGCCATGTCCCCTAAATGTAAGACGTGTTGACATGTGTTGTCTAGTCGATGCAAGAGACTCAGTTTTAAAAGCATCAAGTCCTTCCAAATGTCAGTGAATGAATGCAACACCAATGAATGAGTACCATTAAACTATAGTACTGGTCTGGTGCTTTAGTTTTGCTTGCTTTCTACTCTGTCTCATGCAAAAAAAAGTTTAATGAAAAACGATTTTAAATTTGTAATGCATCATTCAGTGCCCACGCTGGTCATTTTTTCCTGGGCTCCCAGGTTAAAAAGCGTGCTGAGCTTGACCGTAGCGGACCCTTGTTTAAATAACTCACAGATCTTTGGCATCGCTGCAAAGTTACCCTGAATAAATAAATCATCCCGTGCTTCCATGTAAATGTTTGTCTGAGAGCCGGGTCAGAGGATCGGAGGTGAGGGCCGTGATACATCGCAGAGCAAACAGCCAGGCCTTAAGCAGCGGCCCGTGCAGATTCCTGCTGCAGGCAGATAAGCCATGAAAAGAGAAAGAATCCCAATGATTGCACATTGCCGTGTAAACCATCGACTCCTAGCTCGAACAGAGACACAGCAGCACAGAGAAGAAGGTGATGGCCTCGTTGGTGCATGAGAAATTGATTTGCAGTTCAGTCAGGATAGTGTCTCTTTAAGTTGCTGTCAGCGCATATTTGAAAAGACAACAGTGATTAGCATCACCCTTTGCCCCCATCCCCCCCACCAATCCTGAGAGACAGCCAGCGTTGACACTTTCTGTGTGATTTAGGCTCTCGCCTGAATGCTTATTATTGTTTTACTTCAACAAGATGTGTTATTTGACAAAGGAAATGGCTTTAATGGATGACAGAGAATAATCTCTTAAAACTTTTTTATTTGTGTGTGATGGATGGATGTTAGAGTTGGATGAGAGCAACATGTTTTCTGGCAGTGAACATTATGTTTGTCAGCTAATCATTAATGATGTTTGATTAATGTCTGAGAGCTTCCATTATGATTTGCTCCCTCGTTTTTTTTTTTAAGTGATTGATTTTATTTTGTGGTGTCCATTTAAAGTGTTTATTGCAATTCACTTGAATGGGAAGTGACTTCTGTAAAATCCAAAGAACTTTTCTAATTCAAATAATCATCCATCTATTTCCCTCCGCTTATCTGGGGTTGGATCACGGGGGCAGCAGCCTAAGCAGAGAGGCCCAGACTTCCCTCTCCCCAGCCACTTGGGCCAACTCCTCCGGGGGAATCCCAAGGTGTTCCCTGGCCAGCCGAGAAACATAGCCCCTCCAGTGTGTCCTGGGTCTTCCTTTAGGTCTCCTCTCGGTTAGACGTACACAGCAAATTCAGCACGCGCAAATTACCACCGTCAGAGTTGATTTCAACACTCGTCAACAAGTGTCTATATGGGTCCACACCAGATGAGTTCATTTAACTCTTTATGGAGAGTTGGTACTTTAACTCTGATTTAGTGTCAAAAACAAACTTTTCTGGAGTTGACAATTTAACACTGGTGTTAAAGTTAATATAGAAACTCTTAACACTAGAGTTAAATTGTCAACTCCAGAAGAGTTAAATTAACTCCTACTGTGTGGACACATATAAACACTTTAAAAGTGTTGAAATCAACTCTGGCAGAGTTAATTTGAGCATGCTGAATTTGCTCACCAAGGAGAGGCGTCCAGGATGTATCCTAACAAGATGCCCGAGTCAAATAATCAATGCAGATCATTTTGATAAGCAGCTGTTTTTTCCTACCAGCACCTGTTAATAACACGTTCACAACTAGTCTAGTAAATTATTTTGCCACATTTCTGCTTATTTTGTCATACTTTGTGAATGCCAAGTTAAATTCTTGTGTCCCGTGGCAGCGTTTTGGAAAAAATTGACAGATCGAGGGCAAAACACATGGCATATGTCCACTATTACTTTCATTTATGACCCCCACATGCTTTGTGATCTTGTGATCGTTTTCCACACAGTTTAAATTCTAAGCAAAAACTCTACTCAGTCTCGTAATTTATTGTCACATAATAGGGAATCCCCCACTAAACTGAGAAACTCTGCATCCTGGTGACACAAATTTGTAACTGCCATTTTTTTTATTGGAGTGTTTTCCAGCTCAATATGTGATAATTTTAAATAACTGCTATTTTCATAACTGAGCAACCACAGCAGTCATGAGACACAGTTTTGTTTTGTTTTTTTACCAAAAACTGCCAAAACAATATGAAAAAATCCTGCATTTCTGTGATTTTAGTTTTTTTTTTTTTGAAAATGTTACATAGCAAAAGCACAGCCAAGGATGAGCTACTCTTATACTGTGAGAACACACGCATGCTTCTCTATTCTGATCCACCTGGCAACAACAAATACGCCCAACTAGCAGAATTGGCAAAGACAAAAATTCTCACAAAAGGCATCAAAATATCTTCAAGTGGTCTCAATTTCCTCTGGTGAGTGAACGAGCCTTAATGTCAGCCACTGGGATCATGCTCTGGTAGATTGTCTCAAATCCTTTTCCATTTAGTTTGCATGAGTCAGAACAGTTGAAGAAAAATCCAATTATTACCCTCAAGTTTAAGTAATATTTTTGCTTGAATTGTCCATTCCTAATTCTTACTGGAGAAAAGAAAAATTAAACACGCTGGACTTTACTCATAAAAGATTACAGATCCTTCCTTCTCAGGGCTACAGCCTCAGTATGGATTTCCTACCGTTTAATAACATCTCTAAAAGTTACACATACAAAATGACATGTAACATGACCCCAATTAGACTACAGCAGGAAGAATCTGGCTAAGAGCCATATCTGCTTTGAAACAGCTAGCTCGGCGTTCACTCTGCCGTGGAGAACCTCTGACTCCTAACTTACTATCTGAAGTGACAGGGCTTTCATAAGTACGTCCAGGCCCAAGAACCGGGAGCGTGGGGGGGATTATGTTTCCAGGCATTTGATAAGCGGGATGCCATTTTCCTTCTGACTCATGAACGTCTCTCTTGTCCTCCAGAGAGTCTTTCATCTGAGCAGCCAGGACCCACAGTCTGTGGTGAGCTGATAGAATACAGGTACAGAAGATGAGCCACATCATTTCTCTTTATCTCGCCCGCCTTCTTACCAAGCCAAGCTACGCTTCTATATCCCTCAAACTCCCTACAACACCACATACACGCTGAGCCAATTCCATCAAGGAAGCCACCCAAGATATAGTACATCCCACAGCACAATGCTTTTCACCTCGTTTTGTCTGTGCAGGTAGTAAGTAAAAAAAAAAAAAAAAAAAAAAAAAAAAAAAAGCGGGCTTTTGATAGATGGGAAAGTGACTGTCAGCGGAAATGTTATTGTCTGGGTTTCTGTGTGAATTTTATTAGTGGTGTGTGCTGCGTTCCCCTCACAGTGGGCTGGTATTAGCTTTGGTCTGGTGGTCACTCACTGCCTCGTGTTGTTGGGAAGTTGCATAGCTTTGCTTTGGATGAAGGCAGTCCTGAAATTCTGAGAGTCCTGCTTCCTTTTCAACATGCCGTGTGTGTGTGTGTGTGTGTGTGTGTGTGTGTGTGTTTGTGCGCTTATGGTTTGCGAGCCCAATCTGTCAGGTTACACACCAGCATTATGAAACCAGTCGGTTTATGAGACCATTTTTGATGGTCTCGTAATTTGTGACTTTTAAAGTGTTGCCATTTTTGACAAATATCAAAAGTAAGCATTGTTAATAGATTATTACTGACTTTGTAACTGCTATTATCATTTTATTTAGTTATTTCAGCAACTTAAACTTTCTTTTGGTTTTTATGGCCAATTTTAAAATTGGTTTCATAAACCACATCGTGTGTGTGGTATACAGACCACCATGACCTCATAATGCCTGTAACATGTCATATGTGTAATGTATGTATGTTTTGATAGTTTTTTTTTTATTTTTGAAGTGAGACTTTTCTTCCATGGGTAAAATGAAACATTTTGACATCCTTTTTGTGTTCCCCAGATTTTGGGAAAGGTGTGTCCCCATAAACCACCACCAAGTCATAGTGGTTTCATAAACCATAAATACATGCATGTGTGTGTGTGTGTGTGTGTGTGTGTGTGTGTGTGTGTGTGTGTGTTCAAGCATTTCTTCGGAGAGACAGTAATCCATAATTTCTGACAAAACAGAGGAGAGCTAATTGTGCCCTGGACTGCTGACCTTCCAACCGCGCTAACCGTGATATCATCAGACCTCAGATTGCATCTTCAGAGCTGGCGGCTGTGTGTTAAATCATAGAGTGATTATGAGGGGAAAAAGGAGAAAGAGGCGTCTCTGATCGAGTTAGCCAAAAAGAAGTCCTTGGCAAGGGATTAAGGGATAAGAAAGAGGACTATGCTGAATGAGGAACTAGATATTTTGGAGTGTTGAGACAAGGGCAGCTTTACGGATGAAGTTTAAAGTGGCGTTTCCTGTTTATGCACAAAGTGCGTCCTAATCACAGTTTAACCCTCTGCATGGGTGCTTTTCTTCACAAACATTATCAAATAAAACCTGCAGCAAACTGTTCTGAAGGGATACACCCCGCCATCACCACACATGACCTTGTATTTTACGCATACTATTAGCATTTGTTATTGGAAACATTTTTTAATCGACCGCCACGCTCTCACAATCAATTTATATTAGCACTTTGCTTCTTCGCGCACTTTTAACAATCTTTGGCCTTGATTAAGACTTTATTGGCTTTTTATGTTGCGGTGCACAAATGAAACATTTTCCCACCAGGAAACCTCTGTTTCACCTTTGTAGCTGCGAGTGTAACCCAGCTCATTACACAGGTTCCCCCCACCTCCCCTCGGCCGGCAGGATTTACATGTATCTGAATACAAATCAGGTTTCTAGCTTTTGAAGTGGTGCTTTTGTAGCAGAAGTCATTCACTCGCATGCCATTGTGCTTGTTTGTTTAGCCACGTCAAAGCACACTTAAGTTATTGGATAGACACGAATGATCACCATTAGTAGAACAGTTCAGCTTTTGCAACCCAACAAGTTGCATCAAATTACAGAAATTGACTTAGTCTGTAAATTATTTTCAAACTTAATGTCTGGTTTGGTCAAGGTTTGTGTTTGCAAGAAATCAATCACACTGTAAAATAAGAAATTAGCGTCTTTGCTTTGACTTTATAGTCCATGTGACCTCAGCGATTATGTAAAGCTGTAATTATTCTGCAGAGGATCGATAAGGAAATCAAATCTTTTTTACTTTTAGTCCAGGAAAGGAAAACAAATTTCCCCAAAGGGCCACATAGGAAACTGGGACTATAGTGGATAACCTGACCAAGAGGCTAAACTCAATTAAGCTAGATATAATATGTATAATTAGCTATATTATGATTTTTTTAATTAGCTGCTAACGCTTATTTTAACATTTAATGCTAATATTAATAATTCACAATAATGTTAGAAAATGTGCACCAAAGAAAGCTAGCATCTTGTGTTCATCAGTGTTCTTATTCAGTCACGCTGCCTCAGAGAGCCTCGGCTGTTTACCGACGTTATGAAAACATGTTTGTTTGTGACACTAATGCTGTGTTGTCAAATTGCTGCCATAGAGACAACTAAGAAATATAGGGATGACTGGGTTACCAGCTCAGAAAGATCCAGATTGCATACAGTAAAAGTGAAATTGTGATTGTCCAATTAAATCTCCCAGCTGTCAGTTCTTGAATCTCGTGTGTAATTATGAAGTGGAAACACCGGCTAGCATCTTTTTTTGTCGTTTTAGCTTGAGCTGACATGATGGGAACTCTGATTACCAGAGAGACTCTGCTGACAGTCACTGCTTGTGCACGCAAGGGAGCTAATGTAAACATTACACATCTCTCCTTCAAAATAAAAGCATTGCAAGAT
Organism: Aphyosemion australe; assembly: GCA_006937985.1. NCBI lineage: Eukaryota > Metazoa > Chordata > Actinopteri > Cyprinodontiformes > Nothobranchiidae > Aphyosemion > Aphyosemion australe. The sequence goes on along the minus strand of SSNS01000401.1, from coordinate 370,740 downwards.
TCAAAACAAAACCGTTGACATTGCACAGACCAGATGTGGCAAACTGGTTGTCCACTTCTATATTGACCTTCTCTAGGACATATTGACAGTAAGCAGTAAAATACATCATGAGGAGAAGGAACTTCTGATTTTGAGTTGCGCAACATAAAACGTCTGAAACTTCATGCACTTGTGGCATCATTTTGTTTACTCAGCTGCAAGGAGAAGAAATCTTCCTTCCCTCTGACTGCCATCTTGCTCAGCTGTCGCTCCTTATTCTGCTACCCCACCCCTGTTTTTCCTTCCTGATTCAGGGCTCAGATTGACATATTGCTCCTCTCGATGATGAATTACAGCCAGCCAGTTTGACCTTGTTCTGCCACTTGACCTCCTGTGTTCTCCAGCACTCATATTCTCAGTTTGCAGCACTGTAGGAGATGAGAAACATGGCCCACTCAAAGTGATTTACGTTTGGCTCGGCTCGACACATAGATCCTTCTAAGCTGCTGCTAAATGCATCTCCAGAGGGCCACGCTATACTGCGCTGTGCAGCCATTTTTGACGCCACAAGCCTTTCGCTATTCTATCGCCTTAATTAAAAGGCTGTGCTGTCAAGATGCCTTTGTTCTACAAACTCTAATATCAAAAAGGTCCCTCAGCAGAGAGGGAGACTCATGCTCTTCTTTGTCCCCCAGATTAATTCTGCTTTGTATCTATATTTGATCAGGGCGCCTGGGTGCTCTTGTTTTTGCCACATTTTTTTTGTTAAATTTGTAAACACACTGTTATTTTTTTATCTATATTCAAACACAAAGTATTTTGTGCATGATGCATGTGTGTTTGCATATCTGTGTGTGTGTTTGTAGGCAGTGCTCCATCCTTAGGGTGATTATCTTAAATGGTGAAATTAAAGGATTACAAACCAGCCCAGTAATCCAGCTGTCAATCTCACGGCTCATTAGTACACAGAGGAGACGGATGAGAGAAAGACTGGGATATACACAGCACTCCCAGAAAGGTGGTGGTGGCGCTGGAGGGGAGGTGTGTGTGTGTGTGTGTGTGTGTGTGTGTGTGTGTGTGTGTGTGTGTGTGTGTGTGTGTGTGTGTGTGTGTGTGTGTGTGTGTGGGAACAGCACACCTGTTAATGGTGGTGAAGTAAACAAACAGGAAGGAAGGATTCTGCTTCTTGTACTAATTAATATCCTACAGTTGTAAATCGAAACTGTTGACAGACAGAAATGACTTTACAGTAAAAAAAAAACTAAACATAGCTTTGACTTTATTTCTCACCTGCTGCCAAAATGCAGGTGATAATATTTTGGCTGCATGTGTGTGAGTGTGTGTTACTGTATGAGCTTGTTAGCAAAATATCTCCAACAACCTGACTGAGTAATCTTGACATGTCGTAAACATCTGGTTTCTATCTAAACCTCAGAAAGAATCCAGCACTTTTCGGATAAACAGAATCATAATTTTGCTAAATATGATGCTGCGGCGAACTGAATGGTACTCTGGTCATATAGGCTCCTTTCTTAGATTACAGAAACTCCCTCATAGTAAAATCACAACTCCAAGATGGCTGCTACGGCTAACCAATGTTACAAAAGACAAAAATGGCTACAAATCAGTTAATTTTACTGATATTGTGCTAATTATTAATGCAGTAGTAGCTAAGATTCAGTCACACGTACTCACTGCTAAGAAACCTTAATGTTATTTAAATTAATTCATTTTTTTCTGTACTCAGATGCACAATTCTTACACGTTATACCGAGTTGTAGAGATGCCTAATTCAAAATGCTAATGTTTGTCTCTCTCACCCTGTCCCATGATATAAAATAGGTAATATATCTTAATTTATATTTCCTCTAAGTCCCTCCCATTGCCTCTACAGCAAAACAAATCATTTACACGAGCCTGAAGTGTTAACCAATAGCATTGTGTATCCACAAGAGGGAACTGTCAATCAATGAGAATGTGTCCCAGTTCCCAGCATGCACTAAGGGGTGACGCACTGACCCACAGTCAGAACCCCAACCTAGCTTTAATGCTAACTTGACCTGCATTGAAATAATGTCAGGCTATATACTTCTAGCTAACTGTGGAAGAGGAGGGAAGGGAACGAAAAGGGATTTATCTTTTGGGTATTGGAGCTAAGTCATTAGTGCAGCGTTCAACCTTACGCTACATCAGACTATTTTATCCTGTTGTAGCGTTAGCAGAGGTTGCTACCATCGTAAATGCCAGATTCCTGCTGCTTTTAGGTATTTCCCTGCAGAAACACTGCAGATTTGTTTTAAAGGAGTGATTAGCAGCTCCTGCAGAACTCAATGAAGGCTGAGATACGCTGAAACTTAGAAACTTAACCCAACATGAACCCTTAAAACCATGAAGTAGTAATGAAATAAAGACAAAACAACCACAGTTTTCTGTACATTTTGTGCTAAGTTTAGTTTGTGCTTTCCAACATCTCACAATATTGTGTGAGATTTCACGTAACTTAATTCTCAGGAATTGACCAAACTGGCTATAATTCCATTATCTGGCAACATAAGATGATTTAAGCAGCAAGCAATTGTTGCTTCAAGGATTGTTGTCACTACAGTGGACAGCTGTTCTTTGCATTTGTGTAAGTGTTGATTGCACATAATCACAATGGTCTCTAGTGTGTCACTTCATTCATTTCAACAAAAAGACTCATTTGTAAAATGCATACCTCAGTCATAATGCACGTGGTCCACCTGAGTGGAGATGGTAAAAACTATTTGAGAAGTAATTCCAAATAATTTTTTATCAAGCCTAAAATTGAATATAAACACTCTAAATAATTGTTAAAACTAACTTTTCTAACATATATTTTCTAATGTCAACTCAATAAGTGTTTTAAATTGCAGCGTTTGACTTTCTGCTCACAATCCAGAAAAGGTGATATCACACTACTGACACTGCTGAGTTCATCCTCATTTCAAAACAACACATTTCTCACTTAACTTATCACATGCAAATGCTTGGTCAGGAACGCTTTGGCACCACGTTAATACCTTTAATGCTCTTTAATGCATTTCATTCTTCAGTACATCTAAGGCCCGGTTTACACAGCAGGATTTTTAAACTGTCGACCGATTTTCAAAGAAAGAGAGACCAAACGTGGCGATAAAACATTCATGGTCCTATAGTGTGTGGTGTGCAACAACTACAACAACAGCGGCAGAGGAGTTAAGGGCTCGTCTTGTAACCAGAGGGTTGTGGGATCGAGCCCCGCTCAGACTGTCCACTGCTGTTGTGTCCTTGGGCAAGACACTTAACCCACCTTGCCTGCTGGTGGTGGTCGGAGGAACCGGTGGCACCAGTGTACGGCCGCCTCCCCTCTGTCAGTGTGCCCCACCACCACCAGGGTGTGAATGTGTGTGTTCGTGGATGAATGACTGATTGTGTTGTGAAGCGCCTTGGGGGGTTGTAGAACCTTAAAATGCACTACAATACAGGGCGTTTACCATTTAACTACACACAAACTGCTTTCACTCACAGACACTCCCCACTCAGACGGGAAATCTTGTGAGACAAAGAATGATTTTGAATTAAACAAACAAGGTGGAAGCAACATGTACATCATGGCAAAACATTTGAAAGCTCACATTTATGATCGAAGCAGTTCTGATGCACTTCTGAGCTCATAACAGAACACACAAGGTAGCATTATCTGATAAGATTATCTTTAAAGCCATTGCAAAATAATACACAATCTTAAAGGTACAATATGTATCACAAAACTATTTAATGTCTCAATCATGTTGGACAGAAGGTTGCATTTAAACAGATTTCCTTCTCAGCTGGCAGGGGGGTTACCAGTTTTTCTCCTTTCAAAATGGCCAAAGAGGGACGTCTTTGTCTTTGTTTACAATCTGTTAGCCCGCGGGGTTGCCAAGTCTGCACCAGCACTTGTAATTCAACACCATCTGGCAAAAAGCACCAGCATAGTGGCACTTACTCCTAAGAAGCCACAGCATCGTTTTAGTTTTACTGTGGTAAAGGCTAACGTTGAGCTAACAATGCTCTAAAATGCTCTAAAAATATCTCAAGCTACTTTTTCAATGACCAACAGCTCAATATTACAGTGAAATGTTTTTATTTACTTGTCAACTTCCTGCGTATGACTCGTCATCTAGAATCTTTTAGCGCTGATCCGTAACTGGCAACAGCCATGAAACATGGAACAAGAGGGGGGAGTCACTCATCTGTTTTGAAACATGGACAGCAGTACCCAATTTTGACCACCGGATGTCATTCTTACTTCATGCTCCTTTAAATAATAATAATAATAATAATTCATCGAATTTATATAGCGCTTTGTTAGGACACTCAAAGACGCTGCATGCACTCTCACATTCACACACTGCTGATGATGGTAAGCTACTGAGTAGCCACAGCCGCCCTGGGGCAGTCTGACAGAAGCGAGGCTGCATTGTTGCGCCATCGGCCCCTCTGACCACCACCAACAGAGGCAATTCGGGTTAAGTGTCTTGCCCAAGGACACAACGACGGTGACAGACCGAGTGGGACGCGAACCCGCGACCTTCCGATTGCGGGGCGTCCACTTAACTCCTATGCCACCGTCGCCCCAGTGACAGTGTGTAGTTTCCTGGTGACAGGGGGCAGTAAATACATTTCAGGGTAGTTTTATACCATATCGCCATGACTGACGCTAGTTTAACAAAAAAAAACATTATGGTAAATGTTTCCTGTCGAGCAGAAAGCACGTGACCTCGGCGTGACTCCTCAGACTTTGATAGTCCTTCAGTTAATTCCATTGAGAGAACGCAATGCTGATGCAAATTTTTTTGCAGTGTAGGTTCTGGATCTGCTCAGGGTCCTGCGACTGCCGATGACGTTAAACTATGGCAATAGCACTCGGCCAAAATAAATTGCATCTCTTTTTCAATTCTGTTCTTTCACATAGGTTTTGGACAGAGTTTAGCGGTTTTGTTATTAAATTAATGATTTTATACCGCCTAAATATTTTCAAATGTGGTAACGTAACTTCTGTAAGTCGTACGTCCAGCCAATCATCTAGTGTGACATCATCGCCAAATATTTTTCAGCAACTAAACATAATTTTATTCATTTTCAACAACATTTCGATGGATTTCAACATTTCAGAGATTAATGATAAAAACTACACATTGTCACTTTAAAATTGTCGAAAGGGGAGGAGCTGATCAAAAAGCAGCATGATCATCCTGCCGTGTGAACCGGGCGTTTTTAGGTTTGTGGTTAGTAAAGCAGATTCTGTAATTGATGGTTTGAGCGGTAACATAAATGTGATTTTGTGTCACGGGTTCGACTTCAATGTGAATTCATCTTCTGGTTGAACTTAGGCACCAACACTGCTTGTTTTGGTTTGTGGAGATGCTGTGGTTGGAGCTAAAATATACCCTTTTGGTAAACACAAGTGAGAAAGTACACCTCTTCACTCTGCAACATGCTTAACAAATGAAGCCTGTAAACATACAGAAACAAACAACACTCCATCAGCTGTTTCTGGGAACACACAATTGTCATCCTGCCTCCTGTTACTAAACATAATCACGCTGAGTGCTACTGACATTTAAGTCTTGCTGTTTGTGTTTTAAATAAAAAATGAATGAATGCAACCGTGGCAACATGGTAAAATATAAACTGTGTGTGTGTGTTCCAGAGATTAGTGCCAGTGGTGAAAGATATACGGCATCTGTACCGTTTTTCACCAGGCTCTGAGGCACATAAAAATAACTATTTGGGAAACGATGGTACCATAAAAGAAAATAGAAACACAAATCCCAATTCCATCAGGGAAAGGAGGTGGTGAATTGTATCTCCTGTGGTGGTGCCACTTTTCTGGATTTGATTGTATCCATTTGCTGTCTATTTTGATCTAAAAAGTGGGCTGTGTGCTGGCTTATTTGCTCTTTCATCTCAACAACTTCCCGGCACCTACCGCTGTGAACAATTTCTTGTCACTTTTTCCTGTTTAATTTGCAGCTCACCACCGTTTGTGTCTTTTATTCTGTAATGATTATTTCTTGTTGGATTACTTCAGCCGTTGAGGTGTCTTGTGTTCTAACACCAACCTGCCCCTTTCCTTTTGTTCTCATTAGAGCAGACTCAGAGGAGTCCCTGTACCTGTTTAACCATGACTGCCTTTGCAGGTGTTCCTCTGAGCACGGCGAACTTCTGCAGACCGACTGTTCTCAGAGATCATCCTGGCTGAGCTTCAGATGGCTGATTCGGAAATCACAACATGAAACCGTGCTCTGTTGTTAGTGGGAGGCTGACAAAGCTGCAAATATGCTTTTGCTGACCAGAATAAACACAAGACGCTCTGCTGCAGAATTCCAACACCGCTCAATCTATCCTGCCTCCTGTTCTCTCTCTCTGTTCATTTTAATGTCAGGGATGAATTAAACAAGGCTTTGTTTTTTTATTGCTCACTTTGCTTTCTATCCATGAACATATTTTCTCGCCTATCTGTCAGTCGGATTTTCTCTCACTGAATCGGAAAGCGCTCATCAAGCTGCTTCGGCTTTCTTTGGGAATTCTGAAAACAAACTTGTTTGATTTACATTTAGAGTTCTGTTTGTTCAGATTGAGCTAGGTGAATAAACACACACACATGCACACACACACACACACACACACACACATGCACACACACACACACCAGTCTGCGCGGTCCTACTCCTGCAGAGGTTAATTTATTGTGACAGAGGCCCCTGTAGGTATCTGCACAAATGTTAAATGTGCTATTACACTATTAGCTTTTACCTCCAGATGGTTTTCTCCCCCTTTATAATTACTCACCTGCAGACCTGCAGGTGAATTTGCTCTTGATCTCCTCTAGAGATCAAGCACACAGACGCTGACATTTTTGTGTGGAACATGAACCGTGACGCGCGGCACAATCAACAGGGTTTCAGTCCCGTTCACAGAAACATCAGGTTTTGATTCAAATGGAGCTTCTGTTTTTTCTCATTTATAAAATATGTTCCAGTTTTATGTTTGGCATTTCCTTCTTGATTTAGCCAAAGGCTGGTAATTTGTGTCAGCATGGATGAAAAGCTAGGATTGAGAACCACCTTTTTGTCGAAACGTAGGAGCAAATCGATACAGCCCTCCTCTTTGGCAGCATTGCGCTATGCAGACACACGCTGGTAGCATCGATCACAGTTTTCCTCTCTTGCTTCAACTCTGTGTCTCTCTGTGCTTCTTGCTCCTCTTCCTCTCCAGCCTCTTCTCTCTCTGTAGCCTCGTTTAGGTTTTCAGATAAAAATATTGGCTCTGAGAAGCAACAGAGAGGAGGAGGGCTTGGCGATGTTGGTGACAGTGTTTGTGCTCTGCGCTACAATCCAGCGGTAAGACAATAAGAGGCAGTCTGAATAACTGTGGCCCCTGGGAATAGAAGGCTTCTTATTGCTGTAAGCAGCAATTTAGCCAGGGTAAAAGAATAGAAAAAAAAGCGGCTGCAGCCATGTTACTGTGTCATCATGATTACAGCCACCACAGGGCTGCGGTGAAGTGAGTGATGGCTCTGCATCCAGGCTTCTATTTAAAAGCAGTGTCAAATTTATAGCTGCGTAAACTGGTTTAACATCAAGGCTAATCCAGATGATGACGTGTCAGAGCTGCTGCACAGATAAGTGAAAGATGTTCCTGCACCCGAGCAGCTGCACGGAGTTTGTTGCTCATATGCATTGCCAGGCGTTTTTGTTCAAAACGCAGATCATTTTTTAGAAACGCTTTTGCATGCAGTAGTCCATGTCTGTTCCTAATATATCCTGTAAAGGTTAAGGCTTAGCACGCTGTAGCCTTTTCCACCTGATTATATCCACAGGAGATGGAAATTTCTCTAAAATTATCTGCTAACCTCCAGGGCTGCAGCCCTTCCACGCATAACTCACCTGTCATGAATAAACATTCATCGTTCATAGATATCGAGTGGTTTTACATGATGGTCTACAGCTTAATTTGATGTTCTTTTATGCCTTTTCCAACATTACATTAAACCACTGAAGTACCGTGTGATGCTTTGACCACGGCGATGTTATTTTTAACTAAAAGCTTTTCATGCTTGGGCTGGGTTCAGGGCCTGAAGAGCTCATTATCGTAGAGCCAGGCTGGATATTGGCAACAAAACAAGACCCTCTTGCACCTTCAGGCCCTGCAGCATGAGCTGAAACGCGAGGAGGAGTTGGAGGAAGGCCTGAACATCTTTACAGTCAGATGTGTGATTAGAATTTCAAGCTTAGCAACAATTCACATGCACAGTAACAGTAAAAGGAGATGCATAAAGGATGTGTGACAACATATATGAGAAGGGTTTAAAAACTATAAGATAAATTTGTATTTTTTTTGAAGATGCCCTCCCAAAATGGACTGCACGGTGGCATGATGGTTAGCGCTGTTGCCTTGCAGCAAGAAGGTCCTGGGTTCAAATCCTGGCCTGGGGTTTTTCTGCATGGAGTTTGCATGTTCTCCCTGTGCATGCGTGGGCTCTCTCCGGGTATTCCGACTTCCTCCAGTCTAAAAATATAACTGTTAGGTTATGTGTGCGTGCTTGGTTGTTTGTCCTGTGTTGCCCTGCGATGGACTGGCAACCTGTCCAGGGTGAACTCTGCCTGTTTGCCCGAAGGTTGCTGGAGATAGGCACCAGCCCCCACGACCCTGAATGTGCAAGTGGGTATAGAAAATGGATGGATGGATGCCCTCACACAACAGACTGGTGATCAGAATTGGCTGATTTACAGCATGATCGACTTTGGGGGTAGACATTTCTATGTTTCAGAAAGCCACTACCAACACAACTGATCTGTTAACAGATTCTAATTGGCCATTTAAACATTTTGGAAATTCATTCATTTATTTATTTATTCATTTATAGAGCACCTTCCACAACCTTTAGCAGAAGCTCAAGGTGCTGGACACAACACTAAAAAGCAATCACATTAATAAATACAATAAAAGATCAAAAAATAAAAACATAATAAAAACAACATAAAAACTAATAAAAAACTAGCAATTAGACAATTAAAATCAAAACCTCGATGGTGAAAATGCCTGGACATAATAATGGGCCTTCAGACGGGACTTAAAAATCTGAAGGGAGGGCGCCAGCCTAACAGTCAAAGGTAGACCATTCCATAAAGTTGGAGCAAGGATCGCGAACGCACGATCTCCCCTCAATTTGCACCTGGAACGAGGGACCACCAATTAAGTTTCAATTCAGTTTATTTCTATAGCGCCAAATCACAACAAGAGTCGTCTCAAGGCACGTCACAAAGTAAACATTCCAATACAGTTCAGTTCATTAAGCCAATCAGTAAAAAACTTCCCTATATAAGGAACCCAGCAGATTGCATCAAGTCACTGACTAGTGTCAGTGTCTTTTCAGCAATCCTCAGACTAAGCATGTAGCGACAGTGGAGAGGAAAACTCCCTTTTAACAGGAAGAAACCTCCAGAGGATCCTCGCTCAGTATTTGCAATGTGCTTGTCATGTTAACAAAACCTCTAAACAACAACAAAAACCCCAAACCAAACAGTAAAATGATCCACTGTTGGGGTTTTGAAATATCAACAGCATGAGAACGTGTCTGAAATGGGTCGTATGAGACACAGATTCAACCCTTCCCTTTACTTAACGGTGGTCCTCTTTCAGCACTAGCATGATGACAGCTAGCATGGAAGCTGCAGCTAGATTTTTAAAGCTGGGAAATAAACACGAGGTTAGCAGAAGCACAGATGGAGGGCAGTTCTGTGGGTGATCCACTAATTTGATGCTGTGATCTAGAAACTCTGTTATAATGTTGAGTCCTAAACTAGTCACCAGCAACAGTAGCAGCCCAGTGAGATAGGATTTATAATAACACCAGCTAATACACTTGTCTCTCCTATTCTGCTTTAGTGGTGCCTGTTTTGTTTTCTATAAATCAGGACCATGGACAGCACACTGGAGTCTAGTTATTAAAGTCTAATGTGTAACAATAACAAGCATAGACCAGAACAGTCTAACACTGACAATGCAGGCCTATAGCGTCTTTCAATTTGTGTAAAAAGTAGCTTTTGGGAATATTAAGGCACGTGATTATGAACCCTGTATGTCACAAATAAAAATCCCACATATGGAAACCCGACAACACATAAATAAATACAAACGGAAAAGAAAGTTATTTCCTTCCATGCTGTCTTCAAAACCCTTATAATTTATGATTTTTCAATTTCTCACATTTGTCAGTTTTCTTTTATTATTTCTATGCTACAAACATGACTTGCTGACAAACAATTTAACTTAGTAAACCATGTTTCCATTTTATTAGTCATTAACAAAGAATAGCAGCTCCAAAGAGTAGTATGCTGATTTTAATGATTTGTTTTTAATGACTAACCCTCGTTTAGGTCATTTTCATACAGAAATATTCAGTAACATCCTCCTCTCTGCTTTTTACAGCTTTCCAACAGAACCGGGAATTTTTCAGACAGACAAATTCTTGTATTAATGAACTTAGTCACAGTGTAATGACTTGTAAAGTTGAAAATTGGATGGAGGCACCACGATGGAACTGTTTATGCATGCATGCATGCACGCACGCACGCATGCACACACACACACACACACACACATGCAGACGGGATCATTTTATTTCCTGGTGTAATTCAATCGTGGAGACGTTGTTGGGAGTGGGTCACACATGGAATCAGTAGCCTTTAGGCTCCTCTGCGTTCCTCTCTCTGCTCTCTCCCCTCGCCCCTTCTTCTTCTTTTTTCTTTCTTCTCCTCCCATGGAAGACTTTTAGATCCAATTTGCACTCCTTTCTGTGTCTGCATCCCCATCTCTTGGTGTACTCACCAGCCTGGAGCCCTGTGTGAACTCCTGCTTGCACTCTGGAGGTTTTATCTGTCGATCCGAGGAGAAATGAAGCAAAAAAAGGAAAAGGGGGATGAAATGTTGACGACGATGTCCTTCTTCATTGTTATTAAACATATGATGCACGACCCACCAGTACTGTGTAGGTAGAGCTGTGTGTGCACATGAAAATGTGAGTGTACTTGATCTTCTCCCCTTATTTCCAATAATCTTACCACACACCACCACCAGTCAGAAGCAGGGGCCCTTGAAGGCTGCATTCTAAATACTCTCAAGACTGGAGGGAAAGCAACATGAATTTCAATGAATTATTAAACAGGATTATTTATTTACTTCCTCCACACCCAGAACCACCTAACTGGCAAATCTACATACCATTTTCCCCCCAACTTGTGGCACATTTAAATGCATAATTCACCCTCATGGCTGCATATTTTCATTAGAATGTCAGCTAAATCTGTTCCCCCATGCACACCTTTGGGAATCAGCCCGGTGGACTCTGAATTGTGCAGCTCTGCAGTGCACTTATCTTCATGAAGAGACTGATTTTTGAAATGGCAGCTTTAAAAAAAAACAACAACAATTTGTTTTGCGGCCATCACACAGTGCAGCTGAATTGTGTTTTGTTGGAGAATAATGATACTGTGTGAATCAAGTAGTATTGTGTAGTGGGTGATTTGGAGCCAAACGTATGTGAACGAGTGTGTGTTTGTGAGTCTGTGAGTGTGTGTCAGACTATGTTGACTGTGGGAGAAAGAGATGAATAAGCGAGCAGAGGGCTGGAACGCTGCCAACCGGTGAGACTCCGACGCACTGCAGATGAGCCAAGCCTCCATCCATTCACATGTAGCCTTTCATGGCCCGGGTGACGACTCGCTCCCGCCGTCAGCACGTTTCTCCCGGATTTTTGCGTTGCCAATTTACTCCTGACAGATACCGTGCTGCTTTACAAGCATAATTAAATACGAAACTAAACCTCATGAGCCAGTAACCTTGGTTTCATTTTAAAGTTTTAATGAGAAAAACTTTGCACTCCCACGACAGTCGACCATATGTATTTATAAAAACGCTGCCTTGAGTCATTAATGGCACTGCACATGTCAAACACGGCACCTTAATGAAGAAAAGCAACCAACAGGTCAGACTGAACAGAGGCACAGAGAGTGTGGCCGACTCAAACGGCTCATGGATGAAACGCACACGGAGATCAATGAGATCAGACTAGCAGTTTTGGAGCTTTGTTTACATTCAGTGTGATCATCAGTGTCTGTGAGGTTTAACAGAACAAACTGAATAATTCAGTGGGAGACGGTCCAGGAAGGCAGTGAAGTCACATTAAAGGGGTAGTGCTGCTTTTTAAAGTGAGCTCTATGATTGCTTAAGGATAGTTAATGCACTGCTCACAAAAATAAAGGGAACACAAAAATACGACATGCTAGACCTGAATGAATGAAATGTTCTTATTAAATACTTTGTTCTTTACATAGTTGAATGTACTGACAACAAAATCACATGAAATCTATCATTGGAGTCATACTCAAAATTAAAGTGAAAAAACACACTACAGGCTCTTGGTGAGCATGTGGAGGGCTGTGGGGCCCCCCAAAGAAAAGCCACCCCACCCCATAACTGACCCACTGCCAAACTGGTCATGCTGGAGGATGTTGCAGGCAGCAGAAGGTTCTCCACGGCGTCTCCAGACTCTGTCATATCTGTCACATGTGAGCAGACACATGCACATTTGTGGCCCACTGGAGGTCATTTTGCAGGGCTCTGGCAGTGCCCCTCCTGTTTCTCCTTGCACAAAGGCAGAGGTATCAGTCCTACTGCTGGGTTGTTGCCCTCCTACGGCCTCCTCTACGTCTCTTGATGTACTGGCATGTCTCCTGCTGCACCTCAAAGCTCTGGACACTACGTTGATAGCCACAGCTCACATTGATGTGCCATCCTGGATGAGCTGCACTATCAGAGCCACTTGTGTGGGTTGTAGACTTTGTCTCATGCTGCCACTAAAGTGAAAGCACCGCCAAGTGGTAGCAATCCAAATTGTTATTAAAACTAGCCATTAGCTTATCAATCTGATCAGAACCAAGCTTGTTGCCTTCAAAAACATTAATCTATCAAAATAAAAACTTGACAGGACAGAAAACAATAACCAGGAAGAAGCAGGCAACAGAAGACAGCAGTCATAATAAGACAGGAAGCTCTGAAAAAGACTCGGAGAAACAAATAACTATTTAACTGCTGGGAGAGTAACTTGTGAAAGAGAGATAGCTGGGTGAAAATCAAATGGATCACAAGAGCAGAAGCAGAGCTGAGGGAGCATGAAATGGCAAACAGCACAGGGGAAGGCACGAGTGAATTTACTGGAAACAGAAAATACAAACCAGAAAACAAATACAGCCAGGAAATGATGCCCAACCCCCCAACCATGATATGAAGTCCTTTATGAAGCTATTTACAGCAGGTAAGATAATGCATTTTCATAAAATTTCCACTGAAACCCACTTCAGACGGTCCAAGGTGCAGCATCAGCCTGTAACACTTACAGACTAAATATTTGTGCCCCTATTAGTCAGAATCAGCTAATGAATACACCTCATGGGAGAATAAATGCACATAACTGTGTAACACAAGGTTCTTTCTCTGTAAATTCCACCAGCCAGACACAAAACCGTCCTTTTCTACGCAGATTTGTGAGGACTGAGGAATGTTGTCACTTTTACTGTTGCAGAAGCTGCTTATGCACCGGCATACCTGAGCGCTCACACATATATTTAAAATGTAGCAACACACACCCCAGTTAGTCTTCATAGTTGGCAGGGCAACCTTTTAGTTGCATTTGTGTTCATGCACACACTTCACAACAAATGATGAAAAACATTCAAAATGGGAAGACAGTTTCAAACAGTCCTTCACTTTTTAATCTATTTTTCTGCTTTAAGCGCAAGTTAAAAAGTCATTTTTTCCCCTGTGAAAAGATATGCAAAAAGCTGAGAGGAAAAAAGACAAAAGTCAAGAGTAAATTGCTTTCTCTTGGACTGGAATACTGAAAACATTTTTCAGAGGGAGCATGAAAGCCAAAGATGCCCTCCCACACACGGAAAAAGCGAACTTGTGTTCAGCTGCAGCTGTATGGCGGCATATGGCAGCTGCAATGACAAAAAGAAAAAGCTCATTTTCATGTTCTAATGAAATATTATATATTATCATGAGGCAGACACCAGCATAATATCTCATAGAAAAGACATTTTTATTGCAAGAAGTTGAGTTAGCATGATGTTACCATAAAAAACAACTTTTTATGAATAAAAGATGATCTGTGACCCGTGTGATAGTTATTGTTTACACATTCATATTTTAGAATAAGAGGTTCTAGTTTATTACAAGTTTAACTTAATAGTGGGAAGCTTTTAAAGTTTGTTTTGTGCCCTTTAGCCTAAGCACTTTATGCCAGTTTTAGTTTCTAAAACCTTTTTGTCTTTTATGCAATTTTAGCTTTCCTTACGGGTTTAAAACAAAACATTTTCAGATTGCGAAAAGGTTTGTTGATAATTTTAGATGAGTTGTATAATTAACTAATGCATGAAGGCAAAAGGCAAGGGCTTTTGCATTTGTATGTTTGTTTGTAGTATTAGCAAAATATCAACCAGAAGGTGCATTTTAATAAAACTATCAGGGGGTGGGGGCTGATGCATGAACAATGCATGAACTTGCAACTGATTAACCTTTAAAGACAATGTCGTTCAAGATGGCCACCACAGCTAAAAGACCATAGCATACACAAAAAAATGCTCTAAAATAAATGAGCTAAAATTAATTCACAACACACACTCCATGTCCTAACAAACCAAGATCTCATATGGAAGGACTTTTATTCATTAGCTATGTTTACATGCACCAAATTGCACACATGCGCAGTGGACATTATTTTACTCCAGCAATCCGAATGGGTGTGTCCATGGACGTCAATCAGAATGATGATCGAACAAAACCACAAAATTTTGTTTGGATCGGAATTAATTAGTTTGAATGCTTGGTAAAGCATTCAAAGTATTGAGTTTCTCCTCCTCCATTTTTCAGATTCCGTACGTTTTTTGAACTGTATCTCCTCCTACAGTTTTTCAGCTATTTCAGCAAGTTTGGTATCAAACCGTTCAGCTCGTTCAGCTCTTTCCGGCTATATCTCTTGGTATTGATATCTTCAACCGTTTCCGATTTATTCAGCTTTTTCTGCGATTTTTCAGCCCATTGAAATGAATGGAAAATGCTTAAAATCGCTCAATTTTGCACAAAATCGTTCATCTTTTTGACCTCTTACTTGCCAGGGTTAACTTCAACCTAGAGACTTCATTCAACTTTTAACAAACTCAAAAGAAGTTCAACTATTTCAAATTTTTTCCGCTTCTTGATATCTTTTACGGTTTTTCTACAATCACAGGTTAAACTTGAGGTACGATTTTGGAAAGTTCAGGAACGTCTCCTCCTCCCCCCATTCAAAAGAATAGGGCCAAAAACAGACTTTGCTCGACTTCAGGAAGTCCCATGAGAGAACCGTAGAACCGAGGGAAATGAGACTTGCGCTGGATAAAAGCTGACGGATTTTCCTCCGTTTTGAGCTATAATTTATGGACGTACTCCAAAAATTGTGGTCGTAGCGTTAACTAGTTTGGAAAGGTTTTAAAATATTTCTCCTTCCAGCAGCTGTTGTGCTGTCCCA